>CM042981.1:16056846-16115515 GCA_023678885.1 Pogostemon cablin | reverse complement strand
TTTTTTTAATACTCATACTGGGGAAAATTAAATAATATTAAAAAAGCTATAACTCATAAAATTGGAATTATTACCCTGTATGAATAAATATAATACGGCATATAAATTAAATTAAATTTAAAACCTAATTGGAGTATATAAAACCATAAATTAATTAATTCCCAATAAAAAAATGCATATTTGAGGGAAATTCATATCACATGAATTAACGCTATGATTGATGCATTAGTTTAATATATAAATCATGATGATAATAATAATAGAACATTCTCTACCACTATATTTGTATGTTTATGTAAGTTGTGATCCCACCCCTCCAATTAATTAATAATCTAATTAATTAATTTATGGTCCTACTTTGATTAATTTTTTTTATTAGGTGTTTTTTAATTTATATTTAAAAGATCATTATATCCTAAACCTAAACCCTAAGGTGATATATCCTCTAAACCCGAAAAGTAAAATTACAATTATACCCGTAAAAATAACCATAAACCATAGAAGTAAATATATCCTAAATTACAAGGATGAAATTACAATTGTATTTTTAAATTTAACCTTAAATCCTAATTGCTAGGGGGTTAAATATATTCTCTCCGTCTGAACCTCAACTTCATACTTTCCGTTTTGGTCCGTCCGTATTTCAACTTCGCACTTCCATTAAAGGAAAAAAAAATAATTAATATCTCTTAACAAACTTTAATTTCAAATTTGTCATTACATTTAATTTTAACACATAATTACATAATTTATCATTTATTTATTAAAAAAAATATCAAACTACCCTAAAAGTAAGTCAAAAAGTGACTTTTAATCCGTGCAAACAGTACACATGAAAATGAATTTGGCATAAATGGAGTAATTTTTTCACCGCATATTTGAGGGCACGGGATGTCCTGTGACATTTTGGTGTGACATCTCTTGTAACATCTCTTAATAGAATGACATGTGGCAGATTGAATTCCTTACCCCGAAGGATTTATTGGTTAGGGTATAATATCTCTCATCTCTCCTATGTGTCATCATTTAATGGAGTGGCACAAAAAAATGTCACACTAAAGTGGCACAGAAGATCCAGAACCATATTTGAGTATTCTAACTTATGCATATAATTATGACAAATCTCCTTAAATATTTAATCGAAATAGGCGTGCATATTATTTTAGACCAAAAAATATAAAGCATTTTTATCCAATATATTTTCGTTTTGGCTTTATTTATGTTAGTATATTATTATCCTCGATATGATTTTTCTTTTTTCCTTTTTATTTTTCATTGATGATATAATTAATTCATTTCCCTTAAAAATGAATACTTGTTATAAATTAGAACATTACCGTTATCAAAAAATTTGATGCAATGATTGTGAGTGTTTTCATTATTATAGATATACACATACGCATAGTGGGAAGATTGATAATTCATCATTTTGTTTAATGCATCCATAGTTGAAGAGGAATATGTCATTTTAGGGTAAAGAGCCAAGTGATAGAGTATATTTGTGATTTGTGATGTTATTTGATTAATAATATGGTTGAGTTGATTGTGTTGTGTTTAGGTGTGGAAGTAAGCACAAAGAAAGAGGCAACTCATTAAAGAGAAAATGGGAGAAGGCTTCGTGTTTCACATGTATGTACTTACCCTAGGTTATCTACTATTTTAACTTTTAACTACTGATGATTAATACGTGCATTGCATCAGAATATTCTGGACTTTGTGTTGAAACGCCCCAACATCTGGTATCAGAGAGATTTTAGGAAATACGAACCAAAAGCATGGAATACACAATATCAAGATAGGCATAATTGAATTCCTCAGTGATATTCCATACATCATTATAGTAGTTATCAGAGATCTTCTGCATGAAGTGATGTCTGTACTCCATAAGAATCCCAATAATGTCAGCAATAGGAGCGTCAATCTAATTATCTAACTAGAAGCAAACAGAGGAATGGTAACACACCACCCATACTTCATCCTCAATGAGTCTACGGATATGAGGAAGGCATCCTCCTCGAATAGAAGAAAGCAGCTGATAAGCATTGGGCTGTCCATCTCTAAACCATCTACCACGGATAACATCCAAGGAAGAGTTGTGATCAAGAATATCCCAAGCAAGCTTCATGTGGAAGGACTTATTAGCAATACGGAGAGAGTTAACACCAAAACCCCCTTCTTTAACATGTTATCAAACTTTAATCCAAATGGTGTACCCCACCATTAGGGGCCCCCACCGCCCCTGCCCTGGGGATTGGTGGAAGAGGTAAATCGCAGGATGTGCCTCAAGTGGCTTATAGGGAGGGCTCACTGTTAAACTTGTGCTTGCAAGGGGCCAAATCCATGCCAAAGGCAGGATTCGAACCCCCACCCTGCAGCAATCAAGCTCAGCTGGAAGGCCTTTCCACCCTCCCCTCTACCACTTGAGCTATGCCCTGGGGGCTATCTCTTCGTGTAGTGGCTAGTGTGTTTCCCGTAAAAAGTAGAGGACATAGCAGGATTGAAAACTTGACCAAAAATAGCACCATATTCATCCAAAACAATCTTAATAGCCAAAATCGAACCCACATTCCCTTTACCCATAAAGGAAAGATCAACTAATTAATATCCCTCTAATATACTTTAATTTTAAATTTGCCATCACCTTTTTAATACACATAGCATACTTCACTACACCAAAAATGCTGATAGACATCGGCTAAAAACCGAAGACTATTTCACCAGCCAATCGATGTTGAAGCCTGTGATGTTGAAAGTAGGAGCTGAAAGATCGATTTTTAGCCGATGTCTTTTTCTTTGTATAGACATCGATTGAATTATTTAACATCGGTTATTCACCGATGCCTTTCAACGGAAAGACATCGATTGGCACACTTTGACATCGGTTATTCACCGATGTCTTTCAATAGAAAGACATCGGTTGGCATTATTAGACATCGTTTATCAATCGATGTCTTTCTAAGAAAACACATCGGATGGCACCAAAAGACATCGGTAATCAACTGATGTCTTTCTCAACAAAGACATCGATGAAGATACATTAGACATCGGTTATTAACCGATGTCTATCCACTTAAATACATCGGTTGACACCTATTTGACATCGTTTTTCCATCAATGTCTTTCCTAGAATAGACATCAGTTTCACAACAATAGACATCAGTTTTTAAATGATGTCTTTTATATTATTGTTATTATTTAGTTTTATACATAAATTTATAATGTTTCTAAATTAATATTAAACACAATTATGCTATGAAACTTAATATATTTTTTACAAGAATTTCAAATACAGAGAAAATCATCATCTAAATCTAAAGTACAAGAATATCCTAACAAATAGTACATCCAAACTTTAATTTTACATGAATAAAACCTAAATTTATAAGTTATAACCTCATTGAGGAGAATAATACATTAAGTATTTTCTTGCCTTATATAACTACTTTATCTTCTTGTCTTGCATTATGTATAATATATCTTTATCTTCTTGTCGGCTCAATGCAATTACCTGAGATAAAACAAAAATTAACTAAATCAACCAAATATTAAACAAAAAGTGGAAAAGCAAATAAAGTACCAAATGATAAACTCCTAACTAAAGATAATAATACCTATGTTCTAATATAGCATCTTCTAGTGTATTTTGGTGATTATAGTTAATGTATAATACACTAATACACTAACATAAGTAGGGAATCAGTGTATTACCTATGTTCATATACACTAAGTAGCTAATAATGACATGATGAACCCCACATATAACAATTATGCTACCTAGCATTCGACATGTCTCGTTACTAATTGGCAATCATATTGGGATCAAAATAGAAATAAATTGACAAGAGAAAGAAAGAAAAAGTGAGTATATACAAATGAACTCACATTAATATTTCTTGTTCAATAAATATGTCTAATTACCTGGCCTATTGAAAGTAAACATGTTAATGAATGAGTGAGAATGGATGGATGTTTGTTTAGTAATATAGGAGTAAAATAAAGTTTACCAAGTGTTGCTCCAGCTGTAGCAGGAATATCAGTGACCAACCTATACAATACAATACAATACAATAGTTAATTAATTAATTATATAAAGGTGGTTTAATTTGTATTGTAGGATTGAACTGAAAGGGCGTCAAGTGGTAATGAAGGAATTAAGGATAAAATTAGTTTAGAAATAAAGGTAAGTTGGTAAGAAGAAAAGAAAAAAAAAAAGGTAGGCCTTTGGATATTAGTTACCTGCAAAGATGCATGTAGTTATATAATAGACGTAGGAGTAAAAAAGAATTGTGTAGTTAAATAATTTATTTCATTTAGAACTTGATAGCATAAGATAATTTTCTCTTAAAGACATTCTTCATGATATTCTTTTCTAATTATATGCACAAGCATGCTATGTTCAATTCAGTAAGTTCTATCAAATTAAAGAGCCATGAGCCATATAATGGGACATGATTTAAGTGGATTTTGTTCACATCATTATAATTCTCACCAATAGCTTCATGAATGACAAAGGTTAATAGAATATTTAATCAGAAAAGGACCTTGTGAGAAATCGAAAGCCTTGTAAAGCATCTTTAATATCTTTTTATATCCTCCTAAATGACCTCGGGATAGCTGCGTTGAGAAGCCATTAAAACTTAGAATGTGATTACAGAAAGTTTAAGAAAAAAATAAGATTCAATGTCAGAATAAAATTGAGAGCAGAAGTATCCTAACCTTCACAACCTAATCGTTATGAATTTTACAGTGGATAAAAGGAACAAACACCCAAGAAAAAATGTTACTTTTTCTACCACAAATGCCTAGGATGACTTAAGTTTTTCATGTTATTTAATAATTGAATTCACTATTTTTAACATAAAAATTATCTAACAGACTTCAAACACATAGGGATTGTTGCAATAATGTCCTGCTAAATTTAGTGCAATACTCAACCTTTTCTACTTTCAAACTACTTAAATTGACTATGTAACTACTGGAATATAACATAAGTTGTAACCTAGAAAATTATTCAAACAATAAATTATAGGTCCTCACAGATTCTGGCTTTAGAAAATTTATTTCCTTTTAAATTATTAGCCATCCCATTCAAATTTTGAATAATACAATTGCGATTGCAGTCAAATTTTCATGAACCATTTAAACCAGGAGGAGCACAAGCATAATAATTATTATCAAATACAAAAACTGACCTTTGAAACATCAGTGTAGTAACTCTAAGTATCCAAAAAGTAGACGTTGTACTGCCAAGCCACCAAGTACCACATATGAGAACTTTTTTAGTCACTTCCTGAAAATTCATCATTGAAAAATTAGAATCTGCCCAGAAATATTATAGTGTATAAATATAAATGTTGAAAGTTTTCCAAATGACAAAATCCTAAAATTCTAAACCTTGAACCCTAAAACTCGCATAACAACTTTTTTAGAGTCTGTTACAAAAAATTTTAATTAATGAAATGTTTTATAATCTGCCCAAAAATATTTTAGTATACGAGTATACTTGCTGAAAGTTTTCCAAATGATGACAAAATCAAAGCATCCATAATATTAGTTCCACTAATAAGAGAGTTTGCCACTCTACAAAACTTAGATTTCCCAACTTGTGTGGATTAAGATGTAAAAATATGCTCAAAGAAGATGTGTCTTGAATTGCCACATTAAAGAATTAGGATTTATCCAAGGAAAAGCTTTATGAGATGAGGGCAACCTTCCTGTAAGAACTTCAATTCTTGTATCCATCACCTATATCATCATGTAACAGTGGATTTCACAAATTACTATATTTTAACCAAAGAGAATAATCATAGTAGCAAATTAATTCTCATATAATTAGCATTAATGAACTAATCACAGATTCCTTGCAAGGACCAAATCAAAAGCATATATGCCACATGTAATAATGAAAAGGTAATGGCAGAGGATGTTGATAGATCAGTTTGAGCAGAACTAAGATAACAGGAACTCTTACAAGAAGCATATGTTCAAATTGAGCACTACGTTTGCCATCCGCAGAAACAGCAGTCCATCCATCAGGTCACATTCGATCACGCCAAATAACTAGCAGAAACAACTTAGATGTAAACAAGATTAAAATAGAGAAAACTTAAAAGAGGCTCAGACACTGATAATCCAGACATCGAGGCATGCAGGCTGATAATCTCCCCAATTTTCTAAAAACATACCCAGGTTTAACTGAAAAGGGCATGAACGAGTCACAACAAACACTCAATGTCATGAAATTTGGTTATGATACTTATAATCATGAGCACTTTGAATTAAACCTAAAGTTAATATCAACATACAACAAAATTAAATTATTCTATAAGATACGGGACAAACACTTACCAGCTGCTATACTCTACTATTGCAGCAAATACATGCATAAATGACAGAAAGAGGTGAGGCTTTGACCTCATTGTAAGGTGCCATCAAGCTTGTTCTATCATCTTTTCAATGACGCGGAGCACCTAAGAATAATTCAAGAAAAGGCAGTATGAATAACTGAAATGTGGTGTATTAATTGGTATATGAAGCAATATAATAGAGCATGAATAAGGCAGTGAATCAACAAATACATAGGCATAATATTACAACATAAAATAATGAAAAAGGAATGATGTGT
Organism: Pogostemon cablin; assembly: GCA_023678885.1. Classification (NCBI taxonomy): domain Eukaryota; kingdom Viridiplantae; phylum Streptophyta; class Magnoliopsida; order Lamiales; family Lamiaceae; genus Pogostemon; species Pogostemon cablin. The sequence goes on along the minus strand of CM042981.1, from coordinate 16,108,890 downwards.
TCTTATCAAGCTAAAGGAAGCAATGGCAATATTAAGTTGGGACCAGAGGGCCGGGGTCAACAAGAATAAGTATTAATGCTTTAAACTGCAACATAATATATTGAATAAAATTGGTACCAACAATAATAATTAGGACTACAGAGCAATAACTTTTTATTTCAAATGTAGAATTTTTTCGTATCAAACAACAATAGGATATTTTTATAAGATCATGCAGGGGCCTCATCTCTCTCTTTACTACAAAAATGAATGAAATCCATAACCATTTCTAGTCTTCATACAATGACAAATAGAAGATTTTTCCCATTTTTATGTCTCAATCTAATAGAATAAATATGCGAACAATTTATATATTTTTTATTAGAAACAATCTAGCAGGAAAGATATACTCATACTAATTCATTGTGCATCAAAGCATACCCCACAAACACTTGTCTCTTCATAAAATTGCCTAAATAATGCTGCCACCTCATCATAGGCTCTTCCAATTATTCAACTACCCACTCAAATACAATGTTTAGTTAAATGGAAAATTTAACACTTGAATAGAACATAATTTACCTTCTAGCTATACCCTGGTCCATGTCTTGTAATTCTGCTTCAAGGAAACGAGATCTATGCATGAACTTCTCCATTTGATATCAATCGTTCTTCCCTGAAGAAAAAATTTACAGATACAAGCTCCCGAATATAATCTATCAAGAACAATATAATTATCATGATATAAATAATGAACTGTACGTAATAGAAAGGCGACAATCCCATCTTGTCTCTGGTACTATCAAAACGGAAATGAAGACCTACTAAGAGATTGTAATCCATGATTTTTTCAGCCTCTAAGAACTCACAATCTCGATCAATCTGCCTGATATAGAAGATTAAGCCTATTAGGAAAAAGCCAACATCAAAACAGAGAAATCTAGGGTTCCTAGGAGCCACAAGCACTTACTTGATAAGTTCTTGAAACTAATTTGTTTGGATCCGAAATGCAAAGTTAAGGTCAAGGTCTTTGAGAGTTGTTGTTTCATCAATTTCTCCCTTGGTTTATCAGTCGGCGTAGTGGAAGCGGGCGGCGCGACGTGAAGGGTGAGCGGGCAGCGCAGCATGAAGCGGGAGCGGGCGGCGCAGCATGAAGGAGCTAAAGGGTCGCAGTGCTGGTAGTGCTAGCGACGCACGTAGCAGGAGCAGGAAGCGACGAGCACAAATCGCCTTGGCTAGAGAGCGCCCTTGTCGTTTTTCAGGCGACGAACTTGCCAGAGTGGATGGGACCAGCAGTGGATGATTTCGAAGCAGACGACCGCTGCTTAACGTATCACGTCAGATTTCTTTTCGAATTCGAATTTGGGTTCTCTGTTCCTATTTGAAATAGGGTTCTAAGGATTGGGATATGCCAAAATTGGAGCCAGTGTTTGCACTAAGATTTTTAATGTTTCAGTTTATAGACATTTTTTATTAATATTTTTTTAAAATTAAGTTTTTGAAATTTTTTGAAATAGAAATAGAGTATTACAATATACATCGGTGCATAGTAACCGATGTCTAACAAAGAATTAACATCGGATAAAAAGACATCGGTTCTTAGAATCGATGTCTATCAGCGTTTTTTTCAAGAGTTCTATACACATCCGTTGAAAGACATCGATTAGTGAAAACCGATGTCTTTCAGCGCAATTTCTTAGAAAACCGATGTCTATCAGCATACATTTTTGCTAATAGACATCGGTTTAGGAAAAGACATCGGTTTTTTATGAAAAGACATCGTATTTTATGAATAACCGATATCTATTTGCTGATGTCTATCAGCATTTTTGGTGTAGTGCTTTATCATATACTTTATTACCCAAAAGTATCATAATACCCCCAAAAGTAAGTTAAAAATGTTTTTTCTTAAACTTCATATAACGTGAAGTTGAATTTGGGACGAAGAGAGTAACTTTTTATTGTAATGATATAAAAATAAAAGGGGTACCTCGAGTAATTGAAAAGAATAAAGTGTATGATATAATTGACTTTAACTAAATTGTGTGTAAAAATGTGGTATTTTTGTAATATTATAGTATTGTAAGATTATTGATATTATTATTGTGTATTGTTTTCATTTTTAAGGTGTGCAAGACGAACCAAAATAAAAATTCTGCAAGTATTCTTGGAACGGAGAGAGTATTATTTATATGCTCTATGAATTGTTAATTAAATAATTCAATTGTATGAATATCACTTTTTTTTTCTTTTTCATTTACTACTTCATTTTACTAAAAAATTATAACTTTTTATTCATTAGTTAAAAGATTATTTTAAATTAATAAAGGATGTAACTCCATTCCATATATTAGTATTTAAATTAAAAATAAATAATATTTAAATAATATAGCTAAAAATAAGAGAGTGACTATGGTGAAATCGGTCCATGAAAATTTAGTGGAATCGAACCTCTACCAGCATTAAATGGGTAATGCTCTATATGACCCATCAAACATCTTTTTTGCCCTATCCTTTTTAAAACATCTAATTTGTCCTATTTTTGGTGTATATTCCTAATTTACCCCCTTGACATATATCATATCTTTCCCTTTTTTTTGAAATCTCGTGATTACTGCCAAGCGGTTAAAAGTACCGCTTTTAATGGCATTGAAATTGGGGAGAGAATCTTTGACCCCTTTATCTTAAAATTTTTGTTATTTACTCACTGTATCTCTCTCTCTCTTTTCATCGGCACTCATCCCTCCCATACTCTCTCCCTCTCTCTCTCTCAAACTCTCGATTTTCTGTCGAACACAGCGCTCCGTCCGGGTCTCCGGCGTGTCATTCAATCCATCGTCATCTCCACGTCGAAAATTAGCAGTAGCAAATATGGATAATCAGGTATTCCGTCTTTAGGATTTTAGGGTTTTGCATAATTGCGATTTAATATAAAGAGTAGTGAATGTGGAGTTGTTACTGTAGAGTTTGAATTTGGTAACTATTCTTGTCCCCCGAGGAAGTAGAGTCTGCACTGTATGAATTTGCCGTGTCTGTTTGAGTATAATTGGAAATTTCATTGTAATTTGTATTGTAATTGAACTTGTCGGCATATTTTTCTAATCTTTTTTAGCTTGTCCGCCAATTTTTCTAGCTAGTTGAACATGTCCGCCGATAATTGTATGTAAAGTGACGTTGTCCGTCAATATTTGTAGTACCACATAGCATGTCCGCCAATTTTTGGCCCTGTTTGAGCTTGTCCGCCGATTTTATGAGTTTTTTGAGCCTGTCCGCCGAGTTTGTGACCATTAGATAGCATTATTTTGCCATTATTTCTGCTTAAAATAGCTTGTCCGCCGTTTTTGTGCCTTTACTGTGCTTGTCCGCCGCTTTTTCTAGCGTAGTTGAACTTGTCCGCCGATAATTGTATTGAAAGTGACCATGTTCGTCAATATTTGTAGTACAATATAGCATGTCCGCCAATTTTTTATCACTGTTTGAGCTTGTCTGCCGATTTTATGAGTTTTTTGAGCCTGTCCGCCGAGTTTCTGACCATTAGTTAGCATTATTTTGCCATTATTTCTGCATAAAATAGTTTGTCCACCGTTTTTGTGCCTTTAATGTGCTTGTCCGTCGATTTTTCTAGTGTATTTGAACTTGTCCGCCGATAATTGTATGTAAAGTGACCTCGTCCGTCAAGATTTGTAGTACAAAATAGCTTGTCCGCCAATTTTTTGGCCCTGTTTGAGCTTGTTCGCCGATTTTATGAGTTATTTGAGCCTGTCCCCCGAGTTTTTGACCATTATTTCTGCATAAAATAGCTTGTCCACCATTTTTGTGCCTTTAATGTGCTTGTCCGTCGATTTTTCTAGTGTATTTGAACTTGTCAGCCGATAATTGTATGTAAAGTGACCTCGTCCGTCAATATTTGTAGTACAAAATAGCTTGTCCGCCAATTTTTTGGCCCTGTTTGAGCTTGTTCGCCGATTTTATGAGTTTTTTGAGCCTGTCTGCCGAGTTTCTGACCATTAGTTAGCATTATTTTGACATTATTTCTGCATAAAATAGCATGTCCGTCGTTTTCGTGCCTTTACTGTGCTTGTCCGTCGATTTTTCTAGCGTAGTTGAACTTGTCCGCCGATAATTGTATGTAAATTGACCTCGTCCGTCAATATTTGTAGTATAAAATAACTTGTCCGCCGTTTTTGTGCCTTTACTGTGCTTGTCCGCCGATGTTTTTATGTATAAAATGTAGTCACGTCTTATATCTAATTGAGTTAGCATGCACTGTAGTGGAGCTGGAAACGCCGTGGACTTCAAACTCGAAAAGTCGAGATTAAAGGTTATTGTAGGCCTTCCAAAGCTCTTAATTGCATACGCGAGGTGCTTACAAAGAGTGGCGATCAAACAGTGTGGAGGTTCAGAAGATCTTGTTTCGGGCATTTCTGGGATTTGGATTCAGATTACGGGTCTCCTAAAGCTTTATTTCAGCTGATGGCTCAGGAGGTTGTAATCCCTAGTTCAGATATGTACTCCCAGTACTTCAAGGTGTCTGATACAAATCTTAGCTTCACACCCATGGAGTTTATGCGTGTTATGGGACTAGGGTTTGAGGACCGTGGAGATATTGACCCGAATGATTTATATCTGCCACCTGCACACAGTTTGTTTGCTACGTTTCGTTCAAAAAGGGTCCTGGTTGATGAACTTATGCGAAGATTCAGTGAAAATAAATATAAGGGCCACAATGCGGTGAAAGCGGCCAACATTCTACTGCTGTACTACTTTTTGCTAGGCCGGGATACGTCAAAAGCATACATAGAGCCCTGGGTATGGTACTTAGCTGAAAATGATGACCTGTGGAACTCTTTCCCATGGGGTAAGTACACATACCTAACCCTACTGCACTATATGGACTCTATAAAAACTACGGTGCAAGAGTTAGGCAAACAGCAGCGCATCAACTTTTATGGATGCTCATTTGCCCTAGCAGTAAGTGATACTGATTTTATTTCACCAATTTTATTCTTATACTAAATGCATTTAAAAAGATATATGTTGACATGAAATTACTTTGATGTTTGGTCACAGGCTTGGGCCTCTGAGCGCATCGCAGATTTTGCAGCAATGTTGACCGATGGTCAGCCCAAGCCGGATGTCAGACCTCTGTGTCTTCGCTGGACATATACTGCTGCTAAAAAAATTGACGACACTCAGTTTTTTAGACAGGTTTGCCACTTTTATGTGTACGCGATTAAGCTTTTGATTATCTAAGTTGGATGCATTTGGAGGCATTTTTTGTCACCTGAGTATATGTGTTTATGTTTTATTGTTTTACTTTCATGACCCAAGAGTGGTTGATTTACCTACCATCCTCCCTGAGGAGTCCCGCCTTATATGTGTTTATGTTTTATTGTTTTACTTTCATGACCCAAGAGTGGTTGATTTACCTACCATCCTCCCTGAGGAGTCCCGCCAATCATACTTCAGGGGAATACATTCTGATTGGAGTTCTGATTTTCAAGTGACCTTTAGGGTCTCTGGGGATCCAAAGCCAAAAGGGAAGGCTAAGGGTAAGAAACAGGTGCAGCACTCTAGTTCAGATTCCGAAGATGAAATGCGTGGTCAGGGTGCCATTCCGGTTGCTGATACATCATTTTTGGGGCAACAAAGAACAGCAGCACCGGAGGACTTACTACGTGATTTTTATGCCGTCGGAGGGGACGACGATGATGATGACGATGACGAGATAATGGGTGATCATGATGACAGATCTTACATACCATCTGAGGATTCACCCCCGCGGCCATCTCAGTCTGGCCCCCATAATGCTGTAGTACCACATCCGGTAATGGCCATTCCGGAGAGATCATATCCTCCTGTGTTTGGAAGACCATACTTCCCTTCAGCTGGATTTCAGCCACCAACGTACTCTACTTCTTTTGGTGGATATCAGGGACCACATCAGTTTAACTTCGGTGGATTTCAGGTCCCACATCAATCACATCCATATGGTGGAAGTGAAGGGTCACAGCAGGGTCAGTACAGTGGGTATGAAGGATCTGTCTATAGCCAAGTAGGGCTAGGGTTTCACGGATCACCTGGTAGCCCTCCATTTACCCACGATGATTTCCATTCTCAATCCAGGTCAAGTCCACAGTGGGATCATTCTGTGCCTCATCAGCAGATAGTGGGGGTCTGTCTCAAGAACATTACGATCGAATAATGAGGAGAATGGATGATCATGATCAAAAAATTTTCGAACATGAAGCCCTTCTCACTCAGCTGCTGAATCGAGACGACAGACTGGAGAAGAGATTTGAGAAACTGGATGCAGAGCTCACTGATATCCGCAGGAGACAGGAGGAGGGCCGCGGTGAATTTAAAAGGGTTGCTGGATGGTTGATTTGAGCACAGATCCGTGTGCACCGTAGCCACGAGAGGTCAATTCTTGGTAACATATATAAAATGTTTAAGGATGGATTCAAGGGTCCACCACCTGAGCCATCTACATACGAAGTACCAAGTGTTCCAGATACCTTTGAAGAACAACGGAGTGCACAGACTACACCTCCACCTAGTAGTTATGCAACACCAGGGGGTCTATTTGCCGGAGATGTGGAATTGGTACCAGGTGAATCAACAAGATTCTCTGAGGCATCCGGACCATACAGACAGGCTAGTTATTCTACTCCCGGAGTCTCAACTCTTGTAGGACATAGTTATTCTACTCCGGAGACACTGGGTTCAGTATGGTGTCAGCTGAAAAGCACTTCCAACGTCGTCCGCAACGCCCAAAGAGAAAAGCGACTGCAGTCCAATCCCCATACACAACTATGGATGACGTCAAGGTCAACAGAGCGTGGAAAAAGTTCATGTTATCCCCTGTAACGTAAGAAATGTCCTTAAATGTGTTCTTCTTTTATGGTTTCGTTGTTTATTATATAAAAGTTTTAACATACATGTGCAGGATCGATGTCGGCATAGGGTTCCAGGTGAGGAATGATTTCTTCGTGAGAATGATGACCCCCAAAGTCTGGCTGGATGATGAGGTTTGTAAATACATCTTAAATATATTTAGACACTAATCCCATATATCTCATCGTTGAAATATTTTTTTCCCAACACATTGATGCGTGTTTGACTATACTAACACAAGCCCCTGACTACGTCGGAGTTCACCCGGATCACCGAATGCAATCGTATGCTATTCTACCGTGTCAGTTTTCGGTAAGTTTTTACATGCAATATGACATATGATTTTTTCTTATAATTTGACCTTATATTTTGTAATTCTTTCTTTATCAGTCGACTTTAAAAGCAATTTGGGCTGAGCATGTTACGACACATGGCGATGACCCCTCAGAGTTGGCCGACTTACCTCAAGAAAAGCTAGAAGTTTTGGATAGGTGGTGGAAAGGAGAGCTATCATTTTGGAGGCCTCCGCAATAGACATGTGTCCGTAAAGAGTGGAATAAGGTTGAACGGGTGAGTATGTCATCATTATTTATTTTTTTGGGAAGAACTACATCATCACTGACGTTATTCGGATTTCACTCTACAGTTGCTCTTCGTAGAATGTTCGCATTCGCACCATTTCGCTGTGTGTGTCTATATTAGGTTGCTGAAGATCGCCGTCTTCGACTCTTTGTTTCATACGTGGGATCAAAACAAGGCCGTTGAAGATAGTAGAAAGGAGAGCACTACGCACTTGCGACGATTACTGCCTTTGATGTTCCACCGAAATGGTGCCATCTATGACACTACTGAGCAGAAGTTCAGAGCCACTCTGAAGTGGGCTAGACCACAACCATCCATGTGCTACGTTCAGGATGACAGTTGGTGTTGTGGTCAAGCTAGCATCAGAGAAATACAGTATCTACTCACAGGGGATGATTCATGGGGAAATGATCCACACCTGATAGAGTAACGGAGAAAATGGGCTCGAGATATTTTTTCGTACAACCTTTACGGGAAAAAGGGTGCGAATACAGACTTTTTTTTTCGTTAGTTTGTTCTTTTTTTCATGATGTATTATATGAGGTGCTGTACTAAAACATTCTGAGAACGAAAGCCAGAAAAACAATATTATTATTTCAATCATATTACATCATACTTAAACTATAAAAACAAAGGCCAAGTCAAAACTTTATAACCACCAACATTGCATTTCAATAATTTGATTAGCCATTCCCCCTTGTGTGAACGGAAATATTGGCTCGACATTTCACTTTATTGTGTCCCGGCTCTCCGCATCTGCTGCAATACTGATGCACCCGAGTACCCCTCGAAGTCTCTGCTGCACTACGCAGACGGGTGGTATGAGGTCTGCCTGCTTGGCGATGTGCTGGTGGCTCATTCACACAAACACTACCCACATGCTCAGGTGTTTACCAATCGGATGGATTGGGCACAGACATCACAACATCTTGCCATAATGAAAGGATAGCCGTTCGATGATACTACGGTGCAACAAATGCACTAGTCGCAAGTTTGCAATGGCTGTTACATGCACACATTTAGACCGTTATATTATGAAATAGATAATTCTTTTACTAATGGCAGTATTGAATATGAAAGATTATATTATACGCATGTGAACTTACTCTATCGCCTTCAATGCGTGAATGCATGGGTATTGATGGTACTGGAATCTTCCACACGAACAAGTACACTCCCTTAAATCAATAGTGAAGGTTTTTGAGGTGGAAGTGACCTGGAATGTTGTCGCTATAAGATTCTCCACTTTAAGTTTCCACGCCTCAGCGTTCAACGCAGCCAACTCGCTGTGTACTCGTGTGCAAAGAATATCCCGACTGTTCTCTGCACTCGTTCTTCTTTCATAAAATCATCTTTGAATGAGAGCACGTACAACCTCTAACAAACTACAAATGGGTAGTGTCCTGGCCCAGAGGATGGCCTTGTTAAAGGTCTCAGCGGCGTTCGAGGATGTGAACTCGTAATGACTGATCGGACAGTGAAACCTTGACCATTTACTGTAACCCCACCCCTCCAGCAAAGCCATCAATCGAGCATTATTATGGTTGTGTAGCTTTTCTTCCCATCTGTGTAGCACGGTAATGTCATAAATCAAATAAAAACTGCATACTAATACTAAAAAGTGACCATACCTCTTAAATTCATTATTCGTGTATGCCTCCAAGGCCATATTGAACTGAAACAACACATCCTTTCCGGAAGCTTTGAGCCGTTTCTTTAGATGATACGAACATAAACCATGATGGGCCTCAGGGTACACAGTATGTATAGCGTGTGATATACTTTTATGCGCGCCTGAGACAATAATTAGGCCATGCGGAGCTCCGTACGATTCTTTCAACCTTTGAAGAAACCAGCACCATGACTCATTATTTTCAGTGTCACCTACACCAACGGCCAGGGAAAAAACATTGTGGTTACCATCCTGAGTGACTATAATGAACACGATCCCACGGTACTTGGCTCTTATATGTGTACCATCAATCACAATCACGGGACAGCCGGCTCTGGCAAAACCCCGTATCGAAGCACCAAGTGCGTAGTAGACATACCTACATCGAAGTACTTAGTACACCTATATACCTCATAATATAGAAGGGTTGTGTATTGACTTACTTGAAAGAGTTGTCATCTGCAGTTGCAAGTGCTGTATACGTGCATGGATTTTCCAACTTTAGGTGATGCAAGTACGAAGGTAGGGAACTGAAGGATGAACTATGGTCTCCGTAAGTGTGTCCCACAGCAATATGTTTTGACTTGAGGGCCAAATTATAGGATATGTCGAAACCAAATTCTTTACGTATCTCATCTGCCATTCCAGCAGGACACAATGCCATGGTTTTATTGAATTGTCGAGCTGCGTAGTATCTGCCAACAGTTTTCGAACCAACTTGCCATGGCGCATTAGTGTCTGAGTTCAAACGACATACATGTAGAGGTCCGAACTTGATTACCCTCCATACTCCACCTAGGCCACTAGAATGCATCTCAAACATGGTGTGTGAGAAAGGTAGAAAATCGGATCTCTCCTCACATATTGAAGTATTGGGTATTTATACCCCTTGGGAGGCTTCTAGAAGAATTCTGATTTTTTTCCAGGATTTTACACAGCACGAGTCGTGCTCTGTCACACGGCCATAAGGTGGCCGTGTCGTGTAAACTGATGCTCCCGCACGGCCTTTTCTTACAGGGTCATGTTGATGACACGGCTCGTGCTGCCAACACGACTCGTGCGACTGGACACGGCCTTAAGGTGCCCGTGTTGAATGAATAGGTGTCACCGCACAGCCATCGCTTACAGGGCCGTGTTGGCTACACGTCCCGTGTTGGTGCTGGCTCCTGTATTTCTTCACTGTTTTGGCTCGTTCTCCCTCGTTTCAACTCCGAATTGAGATCCGCTTTTTCTTACGTCTTCCTTATCATATCTAGCATCAAATAAAAAATAAAAATTATAGGTCTACAGCTCATTCACACACATTTCCATAAAAACACAAAACACAACCAAATAACACATAAAATACGGATAAAAATATACGAAAACACACATAAAAATATACTAAAATCTAGGTGAAAATATCACTCATCACACCCCCAAACTTAAAGTGTTGTGCGTCCCTGCACAACGAAAATGATAAACCAAGGAGAGTGATTTTCACCTAGGAAAAGACTAAACGAACATAAGTAACAACACATCAATAATAATAAGAATCACAATTTATGCTAAGTCATCCTACAACATTAGATTCATGACATGAAGAATTAACAAGTTCAATCTAAAGAGAATGATAGTGTAATATAGTCCCTTTTTTAAGTCCAAGCCTCACATAGGATATAAATGTCACTCAAGACTCTTTAAAATAGGGTAAAACAACACTCATCAATCGATTGACTCGACTCGCTATAAGCTTGCTCGTGGACTACATTCACAAACCACCAAAGTTTAAATTAATGATAAAAAAGGTCTTTAATTGGGATGTAATGATAGGCTCTTTGGTAAGGTAGGAAGAGTATGGATAATAGTGACTAACAAGTGTAAGTAATCGAAGAGATTATCAACTTCCTCAACTTCTCCACTTTTCTTTCTTCCTTTCTCAACTTTGGTAATCACAAGCACTAATCATCAACTTTCCTTAGATTTTGAGCTTCTTTTAATGCATGCTTCCTTCTTTGAACTTTTAAGTACTTGAGCATATTGATATTGCTTTGCTCATTTTCTTATTTTGAGGTTGCATGTCCATTCTTTCTTGTGCTCTTTTTCATCCTTTTTCTTGCTTGTGTACCATTTCCTTTTTTCTTTTTCTTCCTTATCAAACCTTTCTAGTTACCATCTCCTCAATCACCCACACAAATGGTATATATGTAAGGCTTAAGTGGGTAATCATGGCTTGTAATGTGCTTATATCACAATAAATAGGCTTTAAGGCTCAAAGTGGTTGACTAGGGATGATGTTCAAGGTAGGGAAATATATGGTAATGACTATAAATGACAAGGATGGCCTTAGATCATTTCACTAATCTCTATAAATCGGGCTCATTCCTATAGTCCTTGAGCAAGTTCTAGCTTATCAAAACTCAATCGATCCACTCATGAAGGAAAAAACCATGTATGCACGGTTGAGACTCAAATTCTCACAAGCTTGTGCTCGGACCTTAGGAAACTTATTACACCACATTCATCTCAAAATTGAACAAGTTAAGTAAAACATGTTACAATTCGAAAGTGTAGAGATTCTTAATCATAACTTGTCATCACTTACTACCACAACATATCACCACTCATGTTCAAAAATGACTCACAACATCCCAAAACAAACCACCAAACATACCAAGACAAAAATAAGAAAACACACAAAACATAAAATAAAGACTCAACAAACAAGAAACAAAACAAACACATAACATGCAAAAACAAAAATCACCATCATTAACAATAAAGCACACATTCTATATCATCCATAACAATGTAAGCTCACAATCATCCCAACCTTGATTGAAAAGGAAATCCTAAATAATGAAAATAAACATCCCAAAAACATAACACATGAAGTAACTTGCTAATCCATTCAATCCAAATCAAAATCAATTAGAAGTGATAAGGTGTAGAGTACTCCCTCAATAGGCATTTGGTAAAGAAAACGTTAGCTCCAAGCTCTATTCGTGCTTCCAATACCTTTCATTCATGCTCAAAACACTCAACAACACCATTAGCTCAACAATTGCCTTAAAAATATGGATTCACATGCACTTCAACACAACCAATCATACCAAAATCCAACCAAAACTCATGAGAAAATTTTAAAATTTGGGTGAATTTTAAAAGAAGACCTTTCATCATCAATATATCATCATATCAAACACACTTAAGTGGTGAGTCACACCACGCACTCTCCCCCCAAACTTAAATCGAACTAAGAGGTGAGAATTAAGTTTTGCAAAAAGTGGTGGGACTTACCCTTGTAGTTTCCATTGATGATCTTCTTGTGGAGAAGTAAATGCATTCACACGACTCAAGCTATGTTCACCATGCACTTTCCCCCCAAACTTGACTCGATACAAGAGTCGAGAATTAAGTTTGCAACAAATGGTGACATTTTTACTCAAATCCATGAAGCTCTTCTCCTTTCTTCAACATTCTTTTTCTCACGAGCACAATCCACCTACAAGACCAAAATCAACAAAAAGCATCAAAATAACAAAAGAATGGGTTGCCTCCCATTTAGCGCTAAGTTTAACGTCTTCAAGCCGGACGGAATTTTACGATCATTGGACCAAATGATGGTCCATCCCACTTTCTCCTCGCATCCTCACTTTAAACAGTAGCTTGGCCTTCTTCTTGTCCACTAGCTCAACCTCACCATTCTTGCTTACAAGCATCAAATCGTCATTGAGAAGTGATTCTAGTGGACTTCCTCTTTCTCCTTTGTCGAGTTTCCAATCGAGCTCCGATGCTTTCATCCTATTAACATCACAAGAAGACAAGTTAGCATTTGACAATTTCATATAATCATAAAGAAATGAATTTAAATTGTCAAAGAGAAGAGAATCATGATCATCAAAATCATCCGGAGGCTTTAAGTGAGACTTGGCTCCTTTTTCCTTCTTACACATGAACGTGACACTCTTTCCTTTTGAGCTCAAGGATAACTCTTCTCTACCAACATCAATTCTTGCTCTTCCCGTAGCTAGAAATGGCCTTCCCAAAATGAGTGGAACTTTGGGGTCCACCTTCACTTCCAAAATCATGAAGTCGACCGGGAAAGCTAGCCCCTTCACCTTTACCTCCACGTCTTCAACAATTCCTAGTGGCTTCACAACCTCACCATTGACAACTTCAAGACGGATAGTAGTAGACTTTAGCTTTCCAATTGCAAGGTCTTTGAACGTGGCATGAGACATCACGTTAACGCTTGCCCCCAAGTCACACAATGCATCAAGGGTACCTTTTTTTTCAAAATCACAAGGGATTATGAACTTCCCCGGATCACCAACTTTTGTAGGACCCCTTTTTGCATTGATCCACTTGCTTCGGGTTGCTCTTCTTTCCTTTTTTTCTCATACTTTTTCTTGAGCTCTTTCACATACTCCTCAAACTCCTTTTTCTTCTCCTCTTTTACAAACATTTGTGGATAGGGAATAGGGAATGGAGTGATCGGAATACCCCAATAATCACGTTTGTACTCCTCTTCTTTACCCTTTTCTTCCACTTTCTTTTCCTCTTGCACCTTTTTCCACTTAGGTATCCATTTAAGCCCCTTCTCTTCTTTCTTACTTATCTCTTCCATTTCTTCAACAACCTTGCTTTCCACCAACCCTTCTTCAATCTTTCGTTCCTCCTTCATATCAACCAATAAACATTGAGCTTTGTGATTCACTTCGGTTGTGGCCGAAAACTTTTCTTTTTGTTGAGCACTCAATGAACTTGCCATTTGTCCAATATTGTACTCCAAAGCTTTGCATCTTCTATCACTATTTTCCTCAATAGCTTTTAATCTTCTTTCATTATTTTCCTCAAGAGCTTTGAATCTTCTTTCATTAGCTTCATCTCTAGCTTTGTTTGATGCAATCAATTGTTCAAGTAGCTCATCGGTTGATTCTCTTCCCTCATTGTTCGGTGCCTTAGCTCCCGGTTGATATCCCGGAGGATACGCAACCGCATTGCTCGGATTAGAGTAAGAGAAGTTGATTTGCCTTTGTTGTTGTGGGTATGAGCTTCCACTACTTTGACCATTAAAGCCCCCTTGCCTTGGTGAATAGTTTCCTTGACTTTGGTTGAAATTACCTTGGTAATTATTTTAGAAATTCCCTTGATAATTTTTTCCTTGCATGTACGACACATCTTCCACACGTGGCATAGAGTTGGCCCATTGTTCTCCATTCACTACATTCGGAGGAAGCACACCTTGCTCACTTTGTAGCCCTCAACCATATTCGTTCCTTGATTGTTCACAATTTGATTCAAGCTTATTTGCTTCATGACCTCCGCCACTATCTTTTCCATGCTTGGCATACTTGGTTCAACACTTACACTCTTCACATTATATTGTTGCCCTTGATCAAAACTTTCAAATCCATAGCATCCACTTACCCTCTCCGATGGCCATTGGTACACATTTGTAGCAATCTCTTCAAAAATTTTTATGGCCCTTTCCGGAGTCACTCCAAGTACGGATCCACCCGCCGAAGCATCAACAAGCACTCTTTGCCCATTCACAAGTCCTTGATAGAAAAATCCAACTTGTTGATTCTCCGGAAAATCATGTTGTGGACACTTGCGTAGCATATCCTTAAACCTTTTCCACGCTTCATAAAAACTCTCTTGAGGCATTTGCTTGAATTGAGTGATCAAGCTCTTCATTTGAAGCGTCTTGGAAGGTGGGAAGTATTTGTTCAAAAACATTTGTGCTAGCTCGTCCCAAGTGTTGCACGTACTGGGAGTAAGAGTGGAGAGCCATGTTCGAGCTCTATCCCTCAAAGAAAATGGAAATAACCTCATTTTGATGCAATCCTCGCTCACCCCATTCATCTTCACGGTGTTAGCAATCTCAACGAATTGAGCTAGATGAGCATTAGGATCTTCATTCGGAGCTCCACTAAATTATTGCTCTCTCACCAATGAAATCAAGTCCATTTTAAATTCAAAGTTGTTGGCATGAATTGGTGGTCCCATCATTTGTGGAATTGCCCTTGGCATGAAGAAATCCCGGATTACTCTTTGATCATTGTGAACTCCATGTTGCACCGGAGGTGGTGGTACATATGCTTGTTGTGGAGGAGCATAAGCTTGTTGAAACCCTTGTTGAATCATAACTTGTTGCACCATTTGTTGAATTAAAGCTTGATTATTAAACTCCCCAAATTGTTGATAAGCTTGTTGATGAAGATTGGCATTGGCTTGATCTTGCAAATTTTGCATTCCGCCTCCATCATTCCTAACATTGCCACGTTCATCTTGATTGTTTTCCATTTGATCACTCTTTTTGGTATTGTTCTCCTTTCTTCTTCTTCGAAAAGTGTGTTCAATTTCTAAGTCAATAGGTTCAACTTGTTCCCCTTTTGATCTTGTTTGCATACACCTTCAAGATAAAAGAAGTTAGAACAAGATTTTCAAAGCAAAGACAAATAATAAATACAAGAAAAAAAATATCTCTAGTAAGATCGCTCTAAACGTTCCTTCTTTAAGCTACTAGCAACCGTTACCTCTCCGGCAATGGCGCCATTTGATTAGCCATAACTTGTAGTCGGGTTGACCAATTCAAGAATTTATCGAACCACAGGGAGGTTGATGCTAGCACTTAAGTGAAATCACGTTTATCACGATTTTATAGAAACGAATCATAGATGGATGGTTGATTAAACAAGTACTTAAATGAAACTAATGAAAGTAGACAAGCAATTATCAAATGACAAGATTAAAATGATGAATGAGTGGTTTTCCAAATTGAGTAGAAGTGAGATTAACAACACTAATGAAGTGGTAACTCATGGACTCATGCATTAAACTCATATGTATCAAGGGTTAAGACTAAGGGCCAACACATATACCACCTAAACTTCCTCTCGAAATGAATAGGATGTAGATCATTTGCACAATCTCAAAATAGCTCAAAAGTTGGTTCTCAATTAAACTATTCCAACTAGGTACTAAGTTCAATTAAAGAATCCCTTCATATAATTATTTGACTTCTCAATCTAACTAATCACATGTTCTATCAAAGGGTTCTAAATAATAAAGGACTTCTCAATCACTTTACAATTTATAATGCACATGAGGTGTTTGATGAAATGATTCACTTGACTATCCTAAGCACATAATTGATTTCTGAATCTAATCACATATCTAGAACAACTAAACACACAAATCATCAATACAATTCAAGCAATTAATAATCAATGGTAGAAAATCATAGATCCAATCAACATATGAACTTAAATACACAAATTCCCAAAATTATCCAACAACTCTCATGTTGCTAATCTCACAAGGGAGATTAGCCTACCATATTTACAAGGAAATTAACATAGACATTAATATCCTTATAAAACATGATGAAACTATGAGGTTTAATACAAGAAATGAATGGAAACTCCCTTGATGTCACTTCAATGGTGATTTCCTTCCTTCCCTTGTTATCTTCCTCTCTTCCTTGCTTCTTTTCTTCAATTGGATGATTATTTTGATGGTTGGATGATTGTAGATCCAAAAGATGGTGAATTGATGAAGATGAAGGTGAAAAATGGAGGAAATGGTGTGTGAGGTATGTGTGGAAGGTGGAATTTCGGATCTCCCCTCACATATTGAAGTATTGGGTATTTATACCCCTTGGGAGGGTTCTAGAAGAATTCTGATTTTTTTTCAGGATTTTACACAGCACGAGTCTGTCACACGGCCATAAGGTGGCCGTGTCGTGTAAACTGATGCTCCCGCACGGCCTTTTCTTACAGGGCCGTGTTGATGACACGGCTCGTGCTGCCAACACGACTCGTGCGATTGGACACGGCCTTAAGGTGCCCGTGTTGAACGAATAAGTGTCGATGCACGGCCATCGCTTACAGGGCCGTGTTGGCTACACGGCCCGTGTTGGTGCTGGCTCCTGTATTTCTTCACTGTTTTGGCTCGTTCTCCCTCGTTTCAACTCCGAATTGAGATCCGCTTTTTCCTACTTCTTCCTTATACGACCAAATAACACATAAAATATGGATAAAAATATACGAAAACACACATAAAAAGATACTAAAATTTAGGTGAAAATATCACTCATCAGTACTTCCAGGCGATGTTGAGCCTATAGGTATCAGATTTTTTGACACGTGTCTCAACTTGATTCCGCAAGTTGTACATACCCAACGCATAATGGCAATCACCTTTATTATCGAAGACACTTTTTTCATGACTCTCCACTGATGTATCAATGTTGTTGTCTTCAACTTCACTGTCCACATTACACTGTTCCAAGAAACCTGCAACGATGGATTAGTTATTATTCAATTCGTATTAGAATACAATAAGGTGTAGTAAATTACCGGGATACTATATTCAACACATACCTGGAATGCTCCATGGATGGCTGGAAGACCTATCTGTGTCTTGACTAGGACGTACCGGTGTGGGCATCTGCATGTGTGTGGTAACGGGTTCCAAGAAACTCATTCCTCCTTTGGCTCTGATGTAGGAACAGAACCTCTCGAACAGAGCAGTTTCAGGATCCTCATCTTCAGCATTGAGTTGATCAGCATCGCGCTCCTCATCTTGCGAAGCATCAGCACTCTCAAAATCCTCACGATGTGGACCCTCAAATGAATCATACCCATGGCCTTGCGATCCATCGGACCCATAGTCTTGAGAACCAGCAAAACCATCAAACCCATCACCCTCTGAACCCTCAAACCCAACAGAGGAGCACATCTCATCTCCATTCTCCACCTCTTCTTCGTCCTGTTGTTCGCTAGCATACTCAATGTTTAAATCAATATTTGTCGTACGACTCGACACGCCCACACCTATACTCGTGCTCGGTCCGGCCAAATCTATGGGACAATGAATATTGACAGATGGAATTTGTGACCGAAGCAAGTCGGTCCAATAACTGCTCCCCACTGGCGCAGCACTAGTGCAACCATTATCAACTGATTGCTGTGGTATGGCCTTAATTGTGACAAACAGCATCGACTCATCAACCTGCTCATACAACCCCCTTATATCCATATCATCCTTCACCTTATGTTTTGTTATACAACCACCGATGTCCACAAGTGTGTGTATAACATATTTGAAATGATTCAAATCAGCGCAAACTAAACTGTGCACATGCCCAAGAATAAAATCCAACGTCAGCTGGTCTGAATTTAAAACTAAGCTCGTCTGTTGGCCACGTACATAATCTAAACCTTGCCACCAGCCGGCCCACCATATAGAAAAATTTCTCATTTCAAATCCAACGCCTAAACCTTTCAACAAAATGACAATTAATTGTTATATTGACACAGAATTCATTAAAAATGATACGCCAATTTAGTAGGTACACACAAATTAAGCATTAAATTATCAAGCACACATGAAAGTTAAACATTAAGTCGTACGTACGCGGACAAGCTCAATTAAGGTCCTAAATCGACGAACAAGTCTATTATAATCGGAGGACATCATATAATATGCTTAAAAAATAGCCAAACATGCTCACTAATGCATTAAAAATCGGCGGACATGTTCAAAAACCAGTAACATTTCGGCAAATATGCTCAATTAGGGTCAAATAATCAGTTCACATGCCCAATTACGGTGGGAAAATTGGCGGACATAAACTATTAAGCCCAAATAATTGGCGGACATGCTCAATTAGGGTGAAAATATCAGCGGACATGCTCACTTAGGAAGGAAAAATCGGCGGACAAGACTATTACGGGTGAAAAAATCGGCGGACATGATAAATTAGGGTGAGAAAATCGGCGGACAAGTCCATTTCGGGTGAAAAATTGGCGGACATGATAAATTAGGGTGAGAAAATAGGCGGACATGCTAATATAGGGTAAAATAGTCGGTGGACAGGGTCATATATAGTACAGATTCGGCGGACATGTGCAAATATGGGGAAAATATCGACGGACAGGCTCAATATTCGGTGGACAGGCTAAATTTTCGGCGGACAAGATCTACTGGGCAACTACTTTTGGCGGACACGCTAAATTGGGCTACTATTTTCGGCGAACAAGCTGAAATACTGTCAAATAATAGGCGGATATGGACGATAAGTCTCAAATAATGGGTGGACATGCACAATTAACCATGCATATTAGCGAAAAAGTCTACGATGGGTATATGTAGTGGTATTCATGCATATTACATGCGTACTTCACCATTTTCTTTGGCGGACATGGATATATATAACCATTTTACTTAGCGGACATGCGTTTTTGAAACCCTAAAGCCCTAAAAACCCTAAAACATTCAAAGAAAGCAATAAATAAAATACAATGCAAATAGCGTTCGTATCTTACCTTTGGCTCTAACTATGGATCCGTCGACAAAAACGGTGGGTAAATGCGAGAGCCGATGACCTTTTTATGCTCCAATAATATGTGGATACAGATGAATGAAGTTTGAATCCACTGTGCCCAATTTTTATGTTTGTTGATGGTGAAGTTATTTGGTTGGTGGGGATAGTTGAGAGTTTAATGTGACAAGAATTTACATAAATGAACTGATTGTAAAAACCGGGCCATTTCACCCCATTTAATGAAGTGTGTTTCAGTGGAGTGGTAGGTAGTTGCATGTGTTTAATCACCTAAATACTATTGCATGTGTTAATTAATAAAAAGCCTATTATAATATAACAATTTAAGGAATTTAAAATTTTAATTTCGTGCATTTTAAAATTTAGCTTTTGCACTTCATTCAGCTTGTCCGCCGAATTAGGGGTTATATTTTAGTAGACTTATTTATTTCTTCTTTAATTAATGTGTCACCCCTAAATAATCAACATATTCCCTGACACATCTATTTTGCATGCAACTGTACTTGTCAACTCATTCCCAATACAAAAGGTGGACCATCCTTGAGGGTATTCATGGCATTGCATGTATTTTCAGGGTAATTTAGATGTATTACAAAAGGTATGACAAAAAAATGTTGACTTTCCCGGCAAATTGTGGTATTTCCCTAAATTTTTTTTGTCTTACTACAAGTGTCTTCATCTTTGATTCCAAAAATACACATACCCAATCCCTCAAAATACGCTCTCTCCTTTCCATGTTCCCAAAATTAAATCCTCAAAATATGCTGCTCTTCTTCCTCCACCAGTTTTGTCATAGGTCCGCTGTCGATAACCCTTAACCACCGAGCCCCACAATTGGAACCACTAGCGCTGCTGCCTCGCGACGACCACCACCGCCATGGTTCGCTGTCCGCAGTATGTCGTGTAAGGCCGCCGGATCTGTTGTCAGCCGCTGCTGCTCGCTGCCGTCGCTCAGCCTTCAGTTGTTATCGCCTTCGCTCCGACGAGATTTGCCGCCGATTCGTGCCCAGTCGTGTCGATTTCATTTCACATGCTTTCTGTTGAGTGTAGTATGAAGAAGTCCCTCGAAATCTCTCTCTCTACTGCAGTTTGCGGGCTGGTAGTGACATTCCCTGTTGTGTGTCAATCAACAGGTTGAGTCCAACAGAACAGTGCTGTCAACGAATTGAGAGGAAGTGGGTTCGAAATAATACCTGTTGATCAATGTCTATTATTAAAGAAATACTATCAAAACTTCCAGCAAAATCCCTCTTGAAATTCAAGTGCGTATCAAAATCACGGCATTCTTTAATCAGCAGCGAACGTTGTAAGATTATTATGGCCTAGTGCCATTAGTAATTAATAATTACATATGTAAGATATTTATTATGATCAAATATCTTAAATAAAGATATGGTTTAAATAAATAATATATATGAGATAAATAAGGTCATATATATTTATGGATAACAATCACATTAATAGAATGTGATTTAATAAAGATTTAATATCCCGATCTGGTCCTCCCTCCACCTATTAAAGAGACACATTTTTATTAATTCTCAATCACATTAAGTCTTACGTACTGTGCAATAAAGAAAGGGGTGAGGAGAGAGAAACCAGTTCCCGGCGTAATTGACAGGAACGTATCACTGGAGGACCGCCATTAGTGGCGTCTCAAGGTAAGTCTTCTAATCGTGTTTATGTGGTGTGAAAATCATGAAGATCTAAGATCCATGTCAATTAATAAATTAATTGTTTATGAAATTATGCTTACATGTGGTATCAGAGCATGATTTTAGATCTCATGATTTTTCATCAATTAATATTTTATGAATCTGTATATGATTGAATGAATCCACTTATCATATGACTAATTGAATGAGATTATCAAAACATGCATATATGTTTTTCCGCTGCAATTTGTATGAGAAAATTGATGATGAATTGATCTCGATCATATTATTGAATTTTGGGCAAAATTATGTTTATAAAATTAGTTGGAATTATGTTTATGAAATTAGTTGGAATTGATTATCGTATCATAATTAAAGTTATTTTGGGAATCAAGCACTATCCAGCTAAAAATATTATGATAAAGTAGTAATGTCATATTTAATTAGAATATGATGATTACATATTTTGAAGAATTTTGATATTAATTAACAGTATCATGTGTTTATACATATTATTGATATAATATGAATTTATTATACCATGTATAATTAATTGTGATAAATTGATGTTGTATGACAAAAATAATAACTGCCCTATTTAGTTTTTTTTTTGGACTGAACTATTAAAAATTGATTATGGTAGTTAATTATGTCAGCATGAGATTTTAAATATAAAGTTACGTGACTCCCTTTAATTATGGAAGTTAATTATGTCATGAGATTTTAATGAGATTTTTAATATAAAATTACGTAACTCCCTTTAATTTTGGGAGTGGCTGATTAAGAATAATGACAATCAATTACAGTCAATAAAGCAATCTGCCTAATTCATATGACTTGAGTGTCATATTTTAATGCCCAATTATTAACATAATTGTAACTTTCCAACTAAAGTGATTTAATAATGATAATGAAATCAATCCATTACTAATATTTATGACTTATATTATTTTGATAATAATTAAAGTTATTTTGGGATATATAATATTAGAATATCTCACTTATGTTAGGTATGTTTGACTGCTTATGACATATTTATTATGGTAATGTCCCAAATATATTAAGATGCAAATTATACATGATATCTTTATTAATGTGATATATATGGATATATTATGTATATATATGATGACAGTCTTAAGATTTTAATTAATGATATTGACTGTGATTTATGAATATTTATGAAATAATGATTTGATTATTACTCACTTTCCTATTGAGTATAATCTAAGAGCCTTTGATAAGATTAATAATAATTTGATTATTACTCACTTTCCTATTGAGTATAATCTATTATGATAATCTTTGATAAGATTATAATGAATGGTTTTATGATTTAAATTTATTTAATATTAGTCTGTTAATCACCAAAGTGGTCTGATCTGAAAGAATAATAAAAATAAATCGTATAATTAAATTTTAATTTTCCATATTTAAGTGATGCTTGAATAAAGAGAATTATTATATGGGTTATTAAAAATTTCACAATTATAAGACTTTAAATTCACCCAAAGGTGATTGCTAGTCTTTATAATTCATGAATATGAAGATAAATTGATAATTAATATATTATGACAAACTGTTTTGTATGTCCAAAGATGACAAAATAGTTTTAATGAAAATATTTAATTATCAAATTATGTTATATTTGAAAGCATCATTATGATTATGATTGTATATTGTTGTATCACCCAAAGGAGAACTTCAATATACATTTATTGCTTTCGATCCTGAATCTATTATTAAATTACTCAAGGTATTTATAGGAATAAATTATATTATTCTTATTCTTAAAATTACTTATATTATTTAGTCTCTATTCGCATGATGCATCTGTTCCATTACAAAATGGATTAAAGTAATTTAAATAGTGTGAATAAATCTAATTTCACCAAAGTGTTTTGGATTTTATTTGTCACTTTAAGATAAATTGCTTCTTTGTTTGTACTAGCAATAAAGCTTAGTAATCTGACTATAATGCTTGAGTTAGTCAAACAGACTTAGCCTAATGTTTATGCGAATGAACGTGACCAAGTATTAAGTTTATAATACCTAAATTACTAATAAATCTCTTGACGAAATATTAATGACTATCTTTAACCACCATAAAGTTTGATGGTTCTCATGGCGTACATGAACTTATCATTAAAGATAATAAATATTGCAACAAGATTAAAGCCTTCCATAATGAACGTAGTTTACAAATTCACTACCTTCTAAGTATGACCTATTCCTAATAAACTATAACACCATGAAAGACAAATGGAATGTGAATTAAATTCACGTAATGCTTAAATTAATGATGGTTCAAAAGGAAAGAAGGTTTAAGAAATAATTTAAAATTTAAACATTATGTTCGTTTAAAAGTAATGAAGTTTGAACTAAACGTGACTTTAATGTTTGGGGTAACTTTCCAAAAGAATTATTCCAAAAAGATTAATTAAGAATAAAGCCTTTCATGAGATAGGCTTTTACTGATCTTGATATTTGTGTGAATTGCATTAAAGAAAAGCAAATAAAACACACAAAGAATAGAGTCACGATAACTACACAACTTCTTATAATAGTTTACACCGCTAAATATGAATCTTATGATAATACCCTTCTTAAAGGAATAATAATATTCCATCATTTTTAATTTTAATTTTAATTTTTTACATTATGATTATATTTATCTTTGCAAGAAAATTCTCATTCTATAAATGCTCGATAAGCATTTATTAATGATGTTGAGAAAATTAGATAGAAAAGTGAAAATTACAAAGATTGGAAGAAGTGATGAATTTTATGGAAAGTGTGATGGATTATCATGCCCAATCACTTAATTACACGAAAAACTGACATTTATACTAAATGTTGCACACCATAATAAATTGGTGTAGCAGAATGACATAATCGTACTTTATTAAATATGGTTATAAGCATGTTGAATGATTAATCTATACCCATATTTTGTGGATTTATGCACTTAAAACTGCCACTTACGTGATGATCGAGTTTCTAGTAAAGAAGTTTTCAAAACACCTTATGAACTGTGAATTGGTAGAAAATTTGATCTTAGGCAGTTGCATGTTTTAAATTTTCCCGGGAGGGACTATGTTTTACAACCACATGAAAAGAAATTGGATATAAGAAACTTATGTTATTTCTTTATAAATTATCCAAGTGTAAAGGGTATGGATTTTATGGTCTTAACCATAGTACGAAAATTTTAAAACTGGAATGTCAAATTCATTAAGAACTGTAAAATTAGTGGGAGTATGAAACCATTAAATGTGGTTATTGAAGAAGTTGGGTGGAGAATTTGAAAATACATTTATCTAAACTTCTTCTAAAGTTGTTATATAGTTGTTGAATAGTCAAACAACTTTTAAGGACAACATATAAGTTATTCTACTCTCTTAAGGATTCTATTTTACTAAATCAATTATCAATGAGCTTTCATTTGATATATCACATCAAATAGCATTAAGAATGTCTGAAGGACAATATATCCGCTATTTATAACGATTGCATATGTGGTATAATAAAATGAGCTAAAATTTGACATTATAATAAATGCTACAATTTTAAAATTAGAATTATCATGACTTTGGTAACTCATTATGACTTAGAGTTGTACCAAATAAATGTTATGCCTGTTTTTTTTATAAGAATTTAAATGGATCAACTCAAAAGTTTTTCCATTGAAGGAAGATATCACATGGCGTGTAAACTTAAAGAATCAACATACAAACTTAAGCATGCTTTCCTTTTAAGATATCTTTTGGATTTAAGAAAAATATCGTAAATCGGTGTATATATCTAAAAGTCAGTGGGAGCACATTAATTTTCTACGTTAATGATAAACTTGCTTGCAACTGATGATCTTGTTTTATTATGTGAAACTAATAAATTATTTCTCTCAAAGAACTTTGAAATGAAATATATGATGAGACAACTTATGTGATTGAGATAAAAATATTTCAGTACATATCACAAAGATTACGATGTCTCAGTAAGTATATGTTATTAAAGTTCAATTAAGATTATGGATGGAAAGGTGTTTGTAAAGAACGTTCCAATCCGGAAGGGAGATAAGTTTAATCTTATGCAACTTCCAATAATGAATTGGAATGTACTACAATATTCCTTATGTGTATATTATTGGTAGCTTAAGATATACAAGATTGTATAAAGACCAAATATCAGCCTTACTGTTAGAATGCTTGGTCATTATTGAAGTGATTTATAAATGAATGACCAGAATGTTGCATAAGGAAATATTATAAGGTATTTTAATGAACTAAAGCACCCGTGCTTACTTATCGAAAATTTAATTACTTAGATGTAATTAAATACATATTCAGATTAAGATGATTATATGATGCAAGAAAGTTCACTTTGACTTTTACGTTTCTTAGTCGGGGATATTGTGTCATGCAAAATTGTGAAGAAGTTTCTAAAAACTACATTCACTATTAAAGTTAACTTGTGGCATGATTTGAAGCTACAATTTAAGTAAATTGAATGTGGAGTTTAATTTCAGGACTTGAAATAAGTTGACAATAATGTCAAGTCGCTGAAAACTTATTATGATTATTCCGCTGCATTGTTCTTCTTTAAAACGATGGATATTCCAAAGTTGCTAAAACATATGGAATAAAAGTATTTATCGTTAAGAAGAACTTTAGAAACAAATATGTCAATTGAGCATAATGGCATCCAATGGCACCAATCTTATGGTTTTGGATCCGTTACGCAAATGATCTTCTCTAAAGATATTCATTGAATGTACATGAATATGAGATCATTGAAAAGTTGTAACAAACTTATGATGAACAATTGACATTAAGAGCTCATTATGTTTTATTTCTAATTGATATATCTTGTTTTGTCATTTTAGTATACATGAATGTTGACATTAATCAAACAAGATTTTATCTCGAATTGAGATACTTATGTGGACCATTATTGATCTTTATGTTTATATGTCAAGTTGAGTAGAAAGCTAATATCATAGTATATGGAAGGAACTATGTCGAGTAAATGATATAGAACCGCCATGACTTATGTTAGTCTATACTTAATATTGACATTAATGAGTTGACCAATTACTTTATCTTATATCGCGCACATTATACAAATTATTTAAACCCTTACGTTTAAAGTTTAATTCTGTCACTCGGCCAAGTGGGAGAATGTAAGATTATTATGGCCTAGTGCCATTAATAATTAATAATTACATATATAAGATATTTATTATGATCAAATATCTTAAATAAAGATATGGTTTAAATAAATAATATATATGAGATAAATAAGGTCATATATATTTATGGATAACAATCACATTGATAGAATGTGATTTGATAAAGATTTAATATCCCGATCTGGTCCTCCCTCCACCTATTAAAGAGACACAATTTTATTAATTCTCAATCACATTAAGTCTTACGTACTGTGCAATAAAGAAAGGGGTGAGGAGAGAGAAACCAGTTCCCCGCGTAATTGACAGGAACGTATCATTGGAGGACCGCCATTAGTGGCGTCTCAAGGTAAGTCTTCTAATCGTGTTTATGTGGTGTGAAAATCATGAAGATCTAAGATCCATGTCAATTAATAAATTAATTGTTTATGAAATTATGCTTACAAACGCTTCATCAAATCCCACCTCCTCAAAAAACGCAACCCTCCTCCATCCTTATAAACACAGAATCGCCTCTCAATTTGTCCAATACAGAGCTCACGCAATGTTTCTTGGCCCTCAATATTAGATAGACCAACCATGGAATCGTTCGCGTTTGGTGATTCTATAAAATCTCAAAGGAAGTCGGTAAGCATGTTGGGTTGCTGTAATGGTCTGGTTTTCATAGTCTTGGATTATAAAGCTTTTGTCTTGTGGAACCCTTTTACAATTCCAAAAAATTGCCGCATATGAGAATTGATTTGAGGTTACTGTAACTGCATGATATGTTTGACCAAATTCCATTTGAATTAGTTTGGACCTTTTGGATGTCAATATTTTCCCTTGTCTGGTTATTATTTTCCTGTGATGGATTTGAGGAAGTGTGAGTGTTCTTTAATGTATTCTTTCTTATTTGAATTGTTTCTATATTCTGTTACAATATATCACTTTTTTTTTAAATCAAAATTTTAAAATAAAAGTAACTTAATTTATTATAAAAAGTAACCTAGTTAACAAAGAAAGAATAACATAAAAGATTAACAAATACTCCCTCCGTCCCGGAAGTATTGACACATTTTTTTTGGGCACGGAGATTAAGGAGTATAATAATTTAATATAAAGTGAAGTGAGAGAAATAATATTTAATATGTAGTGGGTAGTTGTATTAGTGGTGAGTTTGATGGGTGTGTGGGTCCATGTAAATAAATAAATTGTTTTTGTGTGGGTCCCATGTTCTTAAAAAGGAAATATGTCAATTTCTGTGGGACAACCCAAAAAGGAAAGTGTGTCAATATCTTTGGGACGGAGGGAGTAAGACAAATTTTATTTTTTCTCTAATCCGAATATAAAATTTAAGAGTAACCCAATTAACAAAAACAAAAAACAGTAACATAAAAGATGTTAACTAAATAAAATAATATTTTATTTTTTAAAATTATAATATATGAAATTAAAGAGTAAACCAAATTAATACGAGGGATATCCCAACTAATAAAAAAGAGGAACAACCAGATAAAACTATATTATACTCCCTCCGTCCCATAATACCTTTCATACTTTCCTAATTTATTTGTCCCGCAAAATCTTTCACACCCCAAAAGAGAAAACATCACTTTATCTAACAACCTCTAAAGTTACTTTAATTTAAACTTTGTCATTCATTTTTCACACACATATCATTACTTTATACTCCCTCCGTCCCGTTTCAATGTTTACGTTTCTGTTTTGCGCGTCTCATTTCAATGCTTACGTTTATCTTTTTAGGAATATGAGACCAACCTAAAAAAATTAATATATCATCCAACGCTAATACACCTATCCACTTCACATCAAATATTATATTTTTCCATCCACTATCTATTAAAATATAATACTTTTCAATCAACGTGCAAAAAGTAAACGTAAACATTGAAACGGGACAGATGGAGTACTTTTTTATTATCTAAAAAATACTACAATACCCTCTAAAGTCAATAAAATTAGTCAAAAAGTGTAACTTTTCTTAAACAATGTGGAACAGTAAACGTGAAAAGTATTATGGGACGGAGGGAGTATTTTCTAAAATCCGAATATATGAAATTAAAAATTAACTCAAATTATTAAAAAGAGTAACTCGATTAATAGAAAAGAGTAACCTACAAAATGTTAATGAAAATAGAAAATGTTTAGAGGATATGTAATATTTTGGGTTGGATACATCAATTTAAAAAACTCAATGCTATTGCTACAAGAAGAAAAACTTAATTCCAAATAATAACAAAGGGTAATCCAGAAATATTATCCAGAAATTTGTTTATATTAACTCAATTTATTAAATAAAGTAACCTAATTAATAGAAAAAGTAACCTAAAAATAATTTTGACAAAAATATAAACAAATCAACGAGTAATCAAAACATTTGTTTAAAGTAAATTAAAAAGAGTAACATAGTTAAAAGAAAAGAGACTTCCCCAATGTTTTTCACACTATGCCTATGGTCATACTCCTCTTCACCATTGTTTACATTTACAAGAAAACGAACCGAAGGGGCTCGTGTAGATTCTTTCTTTCACATTTTGGTCATCCATGATTTGATTTCCATAAAATTCCCTATTTGGGATGCATTCTGTACTGAATGTTAAGGAGTTTCTTTATGGTGGTACCAATGAAAGCACTATTAAGATAAATCAACACTTGTACACAACTATTTAGCAATCTAAAAATGATTTTGAAACCTTGCTAATGATCATTGCTGGGAGTTGTTTCTCATCACCAACAATACAACATAGTGGACCCAGGAAGCTGCAAAATTAGTTCTGATAACAAAATATATGAATCATTTTCGTATTTAGTCTCATCGTAAAAGTGGGGAAATGCTTCATTTTGGCTTTCTTTGAAGGGACAGGAATGGCATAGAGAATGCATTCCTTTTTGTCTCTTTTGGCAAGTTTGGTATCTATTTAGCAATTCATAGAGAGAGACGACAGCGCGCGCTCCAGGTAGCAACAGGGCCAACTGCCCAAGTCTGAAACGGCCAAAAGTCGCACGACGCATGGAACAACAGGGAGCCACGAAACAGGGGTGGCAGAATAAGGCCACCCGTGGGCCTGAGTGAAGTCGACACGGCAGCTGTTAGAGTAGTATGCCCAGCGCACCAATTAGATTGGATATTTGTACTCTTTATATTTTGAATATAAACAATCTCATTGGAAATATTATTATTAAAGGCTGTTTTAATTTATCTATTTTATGCATTATAATATATGCTTATTAGATAAAGTCCCTAGACCAATTTAAGCTAAAATGTATGGTTACGCATATGATGGTAATCATGGAATTTATACATAGAGCTTTGGTCTTAAACATGGTTCCGAGTCAAGAATTTTTCTAAATGGGACAAAGAATAATTCAGTAAAGACTCGTACATATGATGAATGCTCGTTGGACGAGAATATTGTATTCCATCAATATTAGTGTTGTGACACAAATTCATATATGTAGATACTTATTAGAGAATAAGTTTATCGAACATGATCCGTAGAAAATTCTTATTGGATATGTCGAAATTAGAATTTTCTAATTACGATAGTACACGATTAGTCTTTAGACTTGAAGCACCATGGTAGTCTTGTGTACTTCATATAATACTTAGACTTATCTTCTGATTGTTTAGCAATCTTAAAGGGGATATGTTGGGTATTATATTGATGTACATGGAGACTTATGTGTGGCTAAGATAGAATCTAACACTTGTCTAGGACAAGAGAATCTCCTGTGTATTTCATTGTTAATGATTCAAAGACCTTGGCCAAGGCAATGAGAATAAAGATTCACAATGAATCATTGTAACATGAAATAGAAACACAGTTATTGAGTTAGTAGAGTTTCGACTAATATTCCTACTCTAGACTCAATCGGGAGATTAATTGTTAGAAAGACTGTACGTGTATGTCACTCGTTAATTTACAGGTTTACTCGCTATTCACCTAACATTAGAAGATCACGCTACTTGCTAGATGTTACCGTGATTAGTAGGTTCTTGAAATTAATTAGTTAATTTCAAGTGAATTAATTAATTGGATTAATTAATATAATAATTGTTATTTATAAGTTACAAGTGTTGTAAGCCTACTACTAGAGTTAGTAGTGAACCTAAAGGATCACACCTTAATTTGAATTAACAACTTTTATCAATTGGAACAATTGTTATATTATTAACTATTTATTATAATTAAATAATTTGATTATTTAATTATAATAATTATGATAATATTGATAATGGGGAGTTAGTGGAGTTAGTGATGTCTATAGCATGCTTTATTGCTATTGTCGGCCCCTATCTAAAGCATGCATTTATTTTTTTGGAGTGTAATGCACTATGGCATGCATTATTGCTATTGTCAACACCTATATTCTAATTTTATATTATACTACTACCTATTTAAGTTGCATTACCCTCTTAACTAAGTGTGTGAGTTTATAAAAGAAGAATTGGTGTCGACTAGATTCTAAAAAAAAAAAAAAAATTTCAAAAAGGTTTTGCCTTCAATTCGCAAGCTCACACTATTGGAATCCAATTTTGTTGTTCCAATTCACAAGTTTAACACTACTAGCGAAGTGTAAAATTTGTGTTGTTTATTCAATTGGTGGATTACTTTAGAGGGGATACACTTGGATCCCTTATTGAGAAGATCGGAGTTTTAGCCACAATCCGGGAATCGATTCCCTCACTCCTTGCATCAATTGGAAGAAAGTCTACGAGGGTAAGAATTATCTTTACGTAGATTTCTTTCAATATATTTTAACACCGGATCTTATAATCGTTTTAGAGCACTCGGGGTGAAACTTTTTCATATATTTAATAAATATGATTTATTAATTATAAAAAATTTTTAATTCCGCTGCGTTCACCCGGATGGCTATGACGAATCCAACAGTGGTATCAGAGCCTAGGTTCACGGTGTTGAAATATATGCAATACTAAAATTATTTTATTATTATTTAATGGTTAAATAAGAAAACTTGAAACAACGAGAAAAAGTTTCTCGACAATAATAATACTGTTAAAATTTTTCGGTAATTTTAATAAAAATTAACTAAATGTTAGTTTATGATTATATTGGTTTCAAGTGTGAATATGAAATATTAAATAAAAGTTATTTATATTTCTTATTCAATATATTCATTTGGAATGAAGTTTAAGTAATACGTTGTATTTATCAAGAAATTATTTCTTGAAATATCATTGTCTAATAATAATTATTATTGATAATTTGTTATCAATATTTAATATTTAATTTGATATAAGCATTAGATGTTTATTATCAACAATGATATATGATGGCTATTTATAGAAATGGGTTTCTAGGAAATATTTCTAAGTAGAAATAATTAGCTATCATTGAATTGATTTGGCTTTATTAATCTAGAAATTGTTTCTTAATTAATAAAGGCCAACAAAATTCTTAAAGTCAATTCTAAAATTTAGTTTTATAATATTGACTAATTGTTAGTCATAATTCTTAACTAGTATTATTTTAAAATGAGAAATATGAGTAATTGTTATTCTTATATCTCGTTACGGTATTATTCATTGTGAATGGATATAAATAAATTTAATATGTTAAATACATATTTATTTATTTAGGGATGATCATGAGCCTTGGACTTTATGTGATGGTTGTAATTTATTTGGGTTTTATGGGGACTGCGAGCCTCTTTAATTTACATTTGTAAGTTCTTTAAATTTATGCAATGAGAGTAGATTAGTCCGTGAGGATTTAATTTATTCATTGTAAATTGGAGGACTTGAAGGAAGCCCAAAAGAAGACCCAATTGTTGATGGGTAATTAAATGTAATAGAATAGATGCTCAAGGCCCATAAGTGTATGGGTTTTACATTATGATGTAAAAGTTCTCATTATCCCTTAGATTGACCATAGACCCGTTTTGGCTCAAACGGGTCGCATAGGTTGGCCATGATCATTCCACCGCTTTATGTATGTATAGGATATATGCATGTTAGAATTTATTTAATGCACTCATTTGATGAACATTAAATAATTTACCTTAATGGAATGATGAGGTCTTGGAAATAAAAATAATCCCTAAGTTTTTTAAACTTATACAAAAATTTTATTTCAAACAAATATGGATATGATGAGTATGACCCATCAATCCATGCCTACTATCAAAAGATAGAGACATGATGATGCTACTACACTTAACCACTGGCCATGAGTCGTGGGGTGGGTTTGTGGAAGAAAGCTGTGTTCTTTATCTATCATAATGAAGCTCATGAATTAAATGCATCACTGCATCGGCCATGAGTCGTGGGGTGTTTTGATGTTTTAATTGCATGAATGTTTGATAGGTATTGTTTGACATTAAGTAACGTATGGGCTCATAAAATTGAGGTATACGTGAAAGGTGAGGTAAAACAAATTGAGGGTTGTATAGTGATACAATTGTAAAACGTTTTACTACCGAAGAGAATTTTTCATGGGCTCATAAAATTGGTGTGTGAGGAATTCTATTTGGGCCTCAAACCTACTAGAAAATTATGATTTTCCGATTTTCATTGGGATTATGAAATTCGAATAAAATAGTGGGAGACATTTAATATTGAAGACCTTATATTAAATTAATATTAATTTTCATAGTTTTCTCATTTTCTGCTTCATCATTTTGTAGATTCATCTACTGAAATGGCAAACAATCCTATAACTGCTTTAATTGGGCAAAACAAGTTAACTGGACCAAACTTTAATGATTGGCTGAGAAATTTCAAAATTCTCTTAAAATCTGAAAGAAGTGAATATGTTCTTGACAAACCAATCCCTGACGCACCTGGTGCTAATGCTACGACTGAGGAACTTGAGAAGTTCAAACGTCATCAAGATGATGATCTGAAAGCTCGGTGCTACATGTTAGCATCTATGTCAAATGAGCTGCAGAGACAAAATGAGGATCAAACCTCTGCTTATGCTATTCTTAAACGACTTGAGAACTTGTTTGGTGAGAATAGCAGGCAACAAAGATATGAGATATCTAAAGAGCTCTTCCGCAGTCATATGGCTGAGGGCTCTTCAGTCCAGGAACATGGATTGAAGATGATAGCCCTAACGGAACGACTCGCGTCATTGAAAGTTGAGGTTCCACCTGAGCTTTGCACTGACTTATTGTTGCAGTCTCTGCCCCCTTCATTTGACACATTTGTTGTCAATTATAACATGCATAACATGACGAAAAGTCTCACTGAGCTTGTTAGCATGTTAAAGACAACTGAGTCCACGATGAAAAGGGACAAATCAGTCATGTTTGTTGGGTCCACTTCTGGATCTAAGGCTGCAAAGCCAAAGAAAAAGAAGGGAAATAGAAAGGGTTCTAACAATCCCAACAAACTGAAAGCAAATGGAGGTGTCAAGAAAAAGAAAACTTCTCAGTCCAATGATAAGTGTCACCACTGCAATCAAACTGGACACTGGAAGAGGAACTGCAAGGATTACCTTGCAACCCTGAAAAGTTCAGGTATTTATTATGTTGAAGTTAACTTATCAGTTAATGATACTTCTTGGGTATTAGATACCGGTTGTGCCTCACACATTTGCAATGATTTGCAGATAATGGAAAGAAGTAGAAAGCTAGAAACAGGAGAAATGGTTCTAAGGCTGGGGAATGGAGCAAAGGTTGCTGCATTAGCCATAGGAACTATTCATCTAGCTTTAAATAATGATTTAGTTTTGGTATTGAACAATTGTCTTTATGTTCCTGAGATTATTAAGAACATTATCTCTATTCCTATTTTGGATAGAGAAGGTTATTGTTTTAAATTTGAACATGGAAGTTGTTCCATTTCTAAATGTTCTTCTTTAATCACTACTTGCATATTGACGAATGGTTTATATACCTTAACTCCCCAAAATTTCATTCTTAATCTTCAACAGAATAAAAGAAAATTAGATAACCGTAGTTCTATCACATTATGGCATGCAAGATTAGGTCATATTTCTAAGAAAAGGATAAATAAGTTGGCAAAATTGCTTGACCTAAAGGACGAGCAAGAACTACCAACATGTGAGTCCTGTCTCAAGGGAAAGATGACCAAATCTCCATTTGTTGGACAAGTGGAGCAAGCTACACATCTATTGGAATTAATTCATACAGATGTATGTGGGCCATTAAATGTTAATGCTCGTGGGAACTACAGCTACTTCTTAACCTTTACCGATGACTTCTCTAGGTATGGTTATGTGTACCTATTAAGGTACAAATCTGAAGTTTTTGAAAAGTTCAAAGAATTCAGAACTGAAGTAGAGAAACAAACTAGCTTAAGTATAAAAACACTTCGATCAGATCGAGGGGGTGAATACTTAAAGTGCAGAGTTTTTAGATTATCTAAAAGAGAATGGGATTCTCTCACAGTGGACTCCTCCTGGCACTCCCCAACTCAATGGAGTTTCGGAACGCAGGAATCGAACCTTGATGGACATGGTTCGATCTATGATGAGTTTCACATCATTACCTCTTTCTTTTTGGGGCTATGCTTTAGAAACGGCAGCTCACCTATTAAATAGGGTGCCTTCTAAGGCCGTTCCTACTACACCTTATGAGATGTGGTGTGGTAAAGCACCCTCATACAAATACCTTCGGGTATGGGGGTGTGATGCTTATGTAAAGCAACAAATGGGAGATAAATTGGATATGAGATCCAAAATATGTAAGTTTGTTGGATATCCAAAGGAATCAATTGGATATTACTTCTACGATACCTCGGAACAAAAAGTGTTTGTTTCAAGGAATGCAACGTTTCTTGAAGAAGAATTTCTATCTGATAGAAATGGCAAACTCGTAGAACTTGAAGAAGTTCAAGAAACAACAAACCTTCCAATTGCAGTGAGTGAACAACCAGTAGAAACTGGGACATCTGATACACAACCTCTTAGGAGATCAGAAAGGATACCTAAAATACCTAGTAGGTACACTTTGTTATTAGAAAATAAAGAAGAGGGACTCCTTTTGGATAATGATCCAAGAAGCTATGGAGAGGCAATGTCAGACATTGACTCAAAGAAATGGCAAGAAGCAATGCAATCCGAGATGGACTCCATGTACTCTAACAAAGTATGGACTTTGGTAGACCCACCAGAAGGAACAGTTCCTATTGGATGCAAATGGGTTTACAAGCGAAAGCTTGGAGCTGATGGGGAGGTAGCAACCTATAAGGCAAAACTGGTTGCTAAAGGTTATTCTCAAAAACAAGGAATTGACTATGAGGAAACCTTTTCACCAGTAGCAATGCTAAAATCCATTCGAATTTTATTAGCTATATCTGCATATTATGACTATGAGATATGGCAAATGGATGTAAAGACTGCTTTTCTTAATGGTAACGTTAAGGAAGAGATCTATATGAAGCAACCTGAGGGCTTTATATCCAGTGGGAGTGAGCAAAAGGTTTGCAAGCTCCAAAGATCCATTTATGGGCTTAAACAAGCTTCGAGGAGTTGGAACATTCGATTCGATGAAACAATCAAATCGTTTGATTTTCAAAAGAATCCGGATGAACCATGTGTATACAAGAAAGTTAATGGAAGTGCAGTTACTTTTATTGTGCTCTATGTTGATGACATCCTACTTATCGGAAACGATATAGGTATGTTGCAGTCAACAAGAACTTGGTTGTCTAAACAATTCTCCATGAAGGACTTGGGAGAAGCATCATTTATTCTAGGAATAAAGATCTATAGAGATAGATCTAGAAGAATGATCGGACTATCCCAATCCATGTACATAGATAAGATACTAAAGAGATTTAGTATGGAAGAATCCAAACGAGGATTCTTGCCAATGAGTCATGGGGTTTCACTTTCTAAGGCTATGTCTCCTAAGACGCCTGAAGAAAGAGAAAGAATGACTCGCGTGCCTTATGCTTCAGCAATTGGAAGCATAATGTATGCAATGCTATGTACAAGGCCTGATGTCGCACATGCTCTAAGTGTCACGAGCAGATATCAGTCAAATCCAGGTGAAGAACACTGGAAGGTCGTCAAGATGATCCTTAAGTACTTGAGAAGGACTAAGGATATCTTTTTGATATATGGCCCTGGAGGGCTGAAACTAGAAGGATATACTGATTCTAGTTTTCAGTCTGATGTGGATGACTCTAAGTCAATGTCAGGTTATATATTCACTTTGAACGGTGGTGCAGTAAGTTGGAAGAGTTCCAAACAAGAAACTACTGCAGACTCCACCACTGAAGCTGAATATATAGCTGCATCAGATGCAGCGAAGGAAGCTGTTTGGATCAAGAACTTTATCCAAGGGTTGGGTATAGTTCCATCTATTGTTGATCCAGTAATGATATACTGTGATAACAATGGAGCCATTGCGCAAGCAAAGGAACCAAGATCTCATCAAAGATCCAAGCATATCTTGAGAAGATACCACTTGATTAGAGAAATCATGGGGAGAGGCGATGTCGTTATGGATCGAGTCGCTTCAGCAGAAAATGTAGCAGACCCACTGACTAAGCGTTTGGCTCAAAAGGTATTTGAGAAACATCTTGAGAAGATGGGACTTAAATATATGGGCAATTGGAGCTAGGGCAAGTGGGAGATTGTTAGAGTAGTATGCCCAGCGCACCAATTAGATTGGATATTTGTACTCTTTATATTTTGAATATAAACAATCTCATTGGAAATATTATTATTAAAGGCTGTTTTAATTTATCTATTTTATGCATTATAATATATGCTTATTAGATAAAGTCCCTAGACCAATTTAAGCTAAAATGTATGGTTACGCATATGATGGTAATCATGGAATTTATACATAGAGCTTTGGTCTTAAACATGGTTCCGAGTCAAGAATTTTTCTAAATGGGACAAAGAATAATTCAGTAAAGACTCGTACATATGATGAATGCTCGTTGGACGAGAATATTGTATTCCATCAATATTAGTGTTGTGACACAAATTCATATATGTAGATACTTATTAGAGAATAAGTTTATCGAACATGATCCGTAGAAAATTCTTATTGGATATGTCGAAATTAGAATTTTCTAATTACGATAGTACACGATTAGTCTTTAGACTTGAAGCACCATGGTAGTCTTGTGTACTTCATATAATACTTAGACTTATCTTCTGATTGTTTAGCAATCTTAAAGGGGATATGTTGGGTATTATATTGATGTACATGGAGACTTATGTGTGGCTAAGATAGAATCTAACACTTGTCTAGGACAAGAGAATCTCCTGTGTATTTCATTGTTAATGATTCAAAGACCTTGGCCAAGGCAATGAGAATAAAGATTCACAATGAATCATTGTAACATGAAATAGAAACACAGTTATTGAGTTAGTAGAGTTTCGACTAATATTCCTACTCTAGACTCAATCGAGAGATTAATTGTTAGAAAGACTGTACGTGTATGTCACTCGTTAATTTACAGGTTTACTCGCTATTCACCTAACATTAGAAGATCACGCTACTTGCTAGATGTTACCGTGATTAGTAGGTTCTTGAAATTAATTAGTTAATTTCAAGTGAATTAATTAATTGGATTAATTAATATAATAATTGTTATTTATAAGTTACAAGTGTTGTAAGCCTACTACTAGAGTTAGTAGTGAACCTAAAGGATCACACCTTAATTTGAATTAACAACTTTTATCAATTGGAACAATTGTTATATTATTAACTATTTATTATAATTAAATAATTTGATTATTTAATTATAATAATTATGATAATATTGATAATGGGGAGTTAGTGGAGTTAGTGATGTCTATAGCATGCTTTATTGCTATTGTCGGCCCCTATCTAAAGCATGCATTTATTTTTTTGGAGTGTAATGCACTATGGCATGCATTATTGCTATTGTCAACACCTATATTCTAATTTTATATTATACTACTACCTATTTAAGTTGCATTACCCTCTTAACTAAGTGTGTGAGTTTATAAAAGAAGAATTGGTGTCGACTAGATTCTAAAAAAAAAAAAAAAAATTTCAAAAAGGTTTTGCCTTCAATTCGCAAGCTCACACTATTGGAATCCAATTTTGTTGTTCCAATTCACAAGTTTAACACTACTAGCGAAGTGTAAAATTTGTGTTGTTTATTCAATTGGTGGATTACTTTAGAGGGGATACACTTGGATCCCTTATTGAGAAGATCGGAGTTTTAGCCACAATCCGGGAATCGATTCCCTCACTCCTTGCATCAATTGGAAGAAAGTCTACGAGGGTAAGAATTATCTTTACGTAGATTTCTTTCAATATATTTTAACACCGGATCTTATAATCGTTTTAGAGCACTCGGGGTGAAACTTTTTCATATATTTAATAAATATGATTTATTAATTATAAAAAAATTTTAATTCCGCTGCGTTCACCCGGATGGCTATGACGAATCCAACAGCAGCCTCGAGACAGAGAGAACCCAAAACAGGGGCTCCAGCATGAGAAGCCGCCCATGGGTCTGGGAGAAGACAGCAGGGTTCGGCGAGTCCTTGGACGGAGGGGGAACTGTTGCTGCAAAAGCAGCCAGCATCATGATCCCAATCCGATGGGTGTCCAATGAATCAAAGATGTGTGGCATACCCATCGGAATTTGCTGGAGACACAAGCCGGAAAACAGCAGATGCTGGCGGGATGAATAATTACGGCAGTGGCTGCTCGTACACATAGAATTGATTTTCCATTCTAGATGACGAAAGCACCGCTTCTGGTTCTGTTCTGGATAACGAAAGCACCGCTGCTGCGTAGGTCGATGTGCCCCTCGGCGGTGACAACACAGTCTTGGTCGGCGGCGGGCTTGCGGACGACGAATTTGCAGATCTGAAAGAGGGCGAAAGCGTCACCGAAGATGAAGTAAGCCATTGTGAAGCCGGAGAGGATATTGGCGACGGGGGAGAAGAAAAGGGCGATGGTGATGAGAGAGGGCGAAATGGAAGAAATGACAGGTATTGCGAGAATAGAAGAGAGAAAAAAAATCGCCAGGAAAGAGGTGAGGGAGAATATTATACTTGTGCGGAGCGAAAGAGAAAAGGGTGAGCCCATGTGACGTGTCGGGCTAAATGATCCGCTTCCACCAAATTTAAAAAATAAATCTGTTTCATTTCAGTGTTTGCCATAAAATAAATACCTATGGAGCGACATCTCTTTTTAATTTAGATAAGCATTTTTTAATCCGTTTCACACTTAAACCCTGCTTTTAGCATTTACTCTTGCATTACAAATTATTTTTAGAAAAATAAATTATTACGCTTCTTAATGATAAAATTAATCTTCAAATTTTTGCACACCTTAATTTATTGATTATTTTTTAATATATAAAAAATTACTTTTTAGAGAAATAAATTATTACTTTTCAAAGAGTAATTTTTTATATACTCCCTCGTCCATCACTAACATATTCAAATTGTCATTTTAGATGGTCCAATCTTAAAGTATTCATATTCCCTTTTTTGCAAAAGGGCCCACACATGGCTCACCAATTCCCACTAATACAATTATCTATTTTATATAAAATAATAATATTCTTTAATCCACGTGTAAAAAACAAAACGAATACATTTGCGATAAATAGAGGGAATACTAAATAGTAGTTTTACAAAATTAGGATTTACGTGTGAACCCAGTTCACACCATACGTATTCTTTTATTTATTAATCAGTAATTAACAAAGAATGCACAATATAATTACTCCTCGCCCGCTTATATTTACTCCCTTCATTCCTTAAAAAGGTTTACATTTGTTTTTACACGGAAATTAAAGAATATAAAATTTTAATGTTTACTGAGATGAGAGAAAAATAATATTTTAATGTTGAGTGAGTAAGTTGTATTAGTATAGTGTTGTTTGTCCCATAAAAATATTTAATATTTTGTATCGATCTCATTTATTATAAAGAGAAATATAATTTTTTTTTTATGGGACGTTTTGAATGGAAATGCGCATAACGGTATCGTGGGTTATTTATTAATGTCAATACAAGCTATATCCGATCACTTCTCTATTAATGTTAAATGAAGTAGTAATGCATCCTTGGTAACCGTTCTTCATTTTCGTTTTTACAAATACTTATGTGAGACGAAAATATCAAGACTTATGTAAATGGCGCAGTCTTGCTCTCTTGAATCCCTGATAAAGAAGTGACGGCCCTGCATGCACGTTTTGCAACCATTAATCCTTTTCAAATTACAACCTCTTTTAAACCTTTTCTTTTTTTAATTAAAAACAATTCTTTTATTTATTTTATTTATTATATAAATATATAATTTCATTATTTTTTTAAAACATACGGAGTATTATTAGTGCATTAAAGTTAAAATTTAAAATGTTAAAAGTTAAGTTAATATTCGATTTGTCTCGACCCTTCATATTTGCTTGTCTCACAAAATTCTTCATACTACAAAATACTTTATCCAATAACATTATGATTACTTTAATTTTAAATTTATCACATATTCCTAATATAATACTATTTTACATTTTATTTGATATTTAAAAATACTTAAATAGCCCAAAACTCAATAAAATTAGTAAAAACATAATTTTTTTAAATAAGTGGAACAGTTCAGTAATGTTTATTTTGGACATAAATAGGAATAAGAAAGATAGATCTAAAATTAGATGGATTTAGCAAATCTAATCAATAGTATTAATTTTTTTGTTTGTTTTGAGGATTTAAGTATAATAAATTTTAATTTTACGTCAAATTAATATATAAGAGAAGGGGATTTGCAAGATAAAGTAGGATGAAATGTCAAATTAATATATAAGAGAAGGGGATTTGCAAGATAAAGTAGGATGAAATGTGTGTGAGAAATAGGTGAAATTTATATACTCTGCTTTTGTTAAATCCTAACTAGAATAAGGATTGAATTATCAATTTCTAAAGCTGAACTAAATTAAATACGAAAGCAAATATAACGTTCAATGGAATAGAGAGAGTATTTGGTAGTATTTTTATAAAATAACATTTGAATTAAAGATTAAAAAAATAGTTGAAAAATAAACTATTGTTAAAAATAAAAAATTTATAATATATATATATATATATATATATATATATATATATATATATATATATATAACATTATTAGGAAAGAAAGTTATATCTAAATATGGGAAAGTAATATCATTCAATTAGATTATTTTACGAACAAATCAATAGATTGTTAAAAGTAAAAGGCTAAATATAGTGTGCACCCGGGTGCACACGAAGCTTAGTGTGCACCCACGTACAAATATAAGCAAAAACATATACAATTATGAGTAAAAATGTATACAATTTAATTGTTAATTTTTTAATAAAAAATTGAGTGTAAAAAAATATACAATTATTAAAATACATGTATATACTATTGAATAAAAAGTTATACACATATGAATGCTTGTTTTTTTAATAAAAAATTTAGTGTGAAAAAAATATACAATTATTACAAAACACGTATACAAAAGAGAATAACATGTATACAAAATAGAATAAAAAATTATACAAATATGGGTGCAATGGTGCACCCGGGTGCACCTAATATACACTCAAAGTAAAATCACTCAAAATAAAAAATGATATCTAATCATAAAAAGTTTACTCCATAACAATATTTATAATGCATGAATAATAATATGAAAAATGGTGATTATATTTTATAATAAAATGTGATATATGCTCAATTAAAAGTAATAATCATTGAATTGAATAATTTAATAAATAATTTGTAGTAGAAATAAAGTGATAACATATTTATTAAAAAAGTGATATTTGATCAAGAAAATTTATTAACTATCAATTAAATTACTTCATGTATGAACAATAAATAAAACAGATAAGTGATAATAATTTTAATAAAAAGAGATAATAGCTATGAAAAAAGTAATAATACTCCGACTAAAATATTTTATAAACTATTTGTAAACAATAAAAAGTTGTAATTTTTTCAATAAAAAATGATGGTTAGTAAACAAATTGATTTCATTTATGCAAATAAAATTGACAATATTTTCTAAAAATATAATAAAATTATTAATAAAAAATAATTTTCTAACAAAAAAAATATTAACATTATTTATTTAAGTGACTATTTAATTGTAGAAAAATATTTAATTTTATTTATTTTAATTTTTAAAAATATTTATCATACATTTTAATTTTTTAAAATGTTATTTTTCTCTTCATAATTACCATTTTACTTATTCTGTATATTTTTAAATAAATAGATTATGAACTTGAAACGATCAAAGGATTGATTACAAAAGAAATTAACTTAATAATAAAAAATAAAATTAATGAGAGGTGAAAATAAGGGAAGGGGGCGATCCGTTAATTTCACCTCATTTTAAATTATCTTAAAGGTTAGGAGAACAGTCATCTTAGGAAGGATTTTTGAGACGTTTTCACGCGAAGTGTTTCAAAATTTTCTTTTCGCAACTTCGACAAAACTGACTCGGGTTACAAAAGTTAGAGCACCTGCTGGTGTATGAATTCAGAATTAGCTAATATCACAAGACAAACTCTGCTCACTGCCTTATTTTAAACTAAGGATGCCAAACCAGCCACAAACACAAAAGAGAATGGAGTTTACTGGAAATCTAAATAAGGATATAATTTCAGATGCTTCTTCTCACATGACCATACCTCCGTCAATGGTTAATACCTGAAATTGAAAGAGAAGAGATTTCATATTGTGAAAACTTCGAAGAATGCTGTAAACTGCATGGGGTGTTGGTTAGAGATCGTGCCACTATGTCACGGGTATAGTTGTATAGATGAGGAGTTAAGGTGCTTGAATGACGCGAAAAGGTGTGATTGATGAAGAGGTATTACCTGCCCAGTGATGTAATTAGCAGCGGGACTAAGGGCTAGGAATTCCACCAGCCCAGCAACTTCCTCTGGTTGGCCATACCGTCCTGAATTCGATAGCAAAGTGGTGTAAATTTGATTGCAATCAAATGATTGCACAAGAACTCAACTCATGTAATTTAAGAGATTAAAAAGGGAACTCTTATCAGTATG
Source organism: Pogostemon cablin (assembly GCA_023678885.1). Lineage (NCBI taxonomy): Eukaryota > Viridiplantae > Streptophyta > Magnoliopsida > Lamiales > Lamiaceae > Pogostemon > Pogostemon cablin. The sequence continues at coordinate 16,065,593 of CM042981.1, read as the reverse complement.
CACATATTAATTTGATTCACTACATATTTCAATCTTGACGGCCCATCATGTTAAGAGGTTCACTAACGTCAACTTCTAAGAAACATGTCATTACCATTATCATGAATGCAAGTAATGTAAAGAAGATCATGACTTAGCATGAGCTTTCACAATCTGACAAAGAAATACATGATAAAAGCAAAATAATTGCTTCATAATGGGAAAAAGGTTACAGGGTTAGAGTTGGGGCAAAGACTTGTGTATGCCTAAGTATGTACACCTGGGTGGTAAAACATTATTTTAGCTTCAGAATTTAACAGGGTTTTAATCCTTTTCCTTATTATAGTCTTTTCTTTCAAGCCTTTGACATATACATATGGGTGTATACGCTTGCTTGGGCGTTGTATTAATAATTTACACTGGAGGGTTTAAACCATTAGGATTTTATACTTGTGATTTAGGATTTTATTGTCTTTTCTTTCAAATTAAACGGATCGCTTGCACGGACCCATCTCAGTTGCACAAGAGCCTCATCCTAGAGTTTGATGAAAATGGAGATACTTGAGTGGTGAGAGAGAATGTAGCGAAATCAATGATTCAAAGCAATTGCATGTTATCTTGGGTCAGAACATTGAGATTATTAAAATTATTTTTCTCAGAGAAATAACTCACCCAATGGGATGGCCTCCAATATCTTCTTCTCAAATTCTGGCCCAAGCTCAGCTGTCATATCAGATGCAATAAATCCAGGAGCAACTGCATTTACCTGTCAATACAAGCATTCATTAAATTTTAATATTTTGACATGTAGTACAAGCTAATATGCCTAAATTTAACAAAATACTAGTTCCAGCAAACTCACAGTAATACTTCTGCTTGAATATTCCTTGGCAACTGACTTCGTTAGTCCAATTACTCCTGCTTTTGCCGCACTATAGTTGGCTTGCCCAACATTACCAACAAGACCAACGACTGATGCAATATTAATGATCCTACCCTAGAGAGTCAGTAAAGCTCTTGCATTAGTTTTAAGAGTCAAGCAGAAGAATGAAATGTAATGTGAAAATAGTAAGATTCAAGAGTAGCATAATTCTGCCATACTCACAAGGCAAGCAGTTATAAAACATAAAAAAAAAAAAAAAAGATAGTACTCCCTCGGTTCGATTACAAGTTTCAAATTTCCTCATTTTTAGGACCCATTACAAAACTCACACACCAAAAATAGGAAAAGCACTCAAACAAATAACTACTCAATACATCTTATTTTCAACTATGTCATCCTCACTTGACAAACATGACATACCCTACACTTTATTTATTACCAAATAAAAATAAAATAAAATAATCTATATTACCCCCAAAAGATGAAAAAATAAGTCCAGTAAAGTAGTAACACTTCTTAAACTCCAGAATGGAAGGTGTGAATCTTCTCTAGGGATAGAGGGTGTATGAAAGAAGCAAAAAGAAACACATGCAGAACCAAAGAAAAAAAATAAATTACAAAGACAAAAGGAGTACTCAGCATCCAAAAGACACTTTAAATTTTGAAGAAGATTTTCATAAAATAGGGAGCATTTTTTATTTTAGAGAATCTCTTTTTTATAAGCTCCAACTCACTCTTTAAATTTTCTTTTCCAATATACACTTATTATATATTTTCTCTTTTACTGATTTTTTTTCCTTTTTACAAAAAAAAAAAAAAAGAATTGAATTAAGATTTAATGCAATAAGAAGAGTACTTTTGGCTCTCCAAATTTGGAGAGTGAAGATCATTCTCTAAATTTTAATGCTAGAGTAAAGAGTTTGTTGCAGCTTACTTTTATTGAAGTTCTTTTCAAAATATGAATATTTTTTTCTTTACATTAGCTTTTGGAGATGCTCTTAATGAGATCAAATTATTAGGAATTAAGTAAAGTGGGTACCTTTTTCTTCTTCATCATAATTTTGGCAGCCGCCTGAAGAGAATAAATATCTTAACAATTACTTAGATAGACTTATGCATTGTTTTTAATGTATAAACATGTTAAAAATTGACCTGTGTGCAAAGGAACACTCCAGTTAAGTTCAAATCAATGACCTCCCTCCATTGAGATGTCTTCATTCTCATCAGCAAACCATCCCTTGTAATTCCTGAGATTATACATATTTAAAAGAAAGAAACACAGAATGGAAATTTTCAATGAAACGAGTTTAACCCTCTTTTACCTGCATTATTTACCAGTACATCTATTGTTCCCCAAGCATCAGTTGCCTGCAGATGTCACATTAGAGTTCATTGAGAAAATGATGTATTCAGCATAAAGTTTTTTTCACTGCATTGAAGAACTATCTCACAGTTTTTATCATAGACTCCACATCTGCTTCTTTGGAAACATCTCCACCAAAAGTGAGAGCCTGTCCTCCTGCTGCCTCTATCTGCAAGGCATGGCAATAAATAATTGAGTCTTTACACAATTTAGTTGCAGCATTAATATCATTTTCATGCATTTTTCCTCTTCTTTTCACATTAATACAAACAAATAGTTCCATGATACACATTATGCATTAATGAGGTGGCACTTACCGCCTTGCAAACTTCTTCGGCCTCCTTTGATGACCTTGCATAATTAACTAGAACCTGCAATGAGAAAGCATTATCTGTTTAACAAATGGTGAAGGAGAAAGAGAAGTAATTATAAATCCCATATATTAGAAAATATGTTACAAATACATAAAAGATTCCCCTCCCAGTGACCAGCACTATATGTTACTCCATCTGTACCATATATATGGCTTACTTTCTTTCCGATCATTTACTAATACACCATTATTGAATATTCAAAAAGCACTAAACATTAAAGAACAAAGGCTTGGGGTGAGACCATGATTTCTTAATTAATTATCACTTTTCATTAAGGATGTTATCACTTTCATCTATCCCACAAATTGTTCATGAAATAGTTCAATTGGACAACTATCACTTTTCATCGATCAAATATCGTTTTTTATTAAAATGTTATCACTTCTTATCCTTTTCATGGTCCCATTCCGTGAAAAGGGCTCACACAAATATTTGCCAACATTAAAATGCAGGGCACAATATATCATTATTAAATAAAAGTATATTGGTATATTGACTTGCTCATTTGTAATTCAAAAAAAGTATTTTAATACATTGTCAAGGCAAATCAGCATATATGTATACAGGAGGGATGGAGTACAGTATGCAGTAACTACACCAACAGAATAGAAGCAGCTAAAAAGATACAGAATGCAATCCAGAAAGCAGTTTAATAAAAGAAATCAGTAATCAAACTTCAGCCCTGTGGCAACTTAAACTTCAATCACTAAATTAAAAGGCATCAAATGTAGGAAGAAAGGTGGAAATCTTAAACTAAACTGCAATAATGAAGAAGAGACGCAAACCTTACAACCAGCTTTCCCAAGAGCCAATGCGATTGCTTTGCCAATCCCTCTGGAGGCTCCAGTAACAACCACAACAGGGGCTTCCACTTTCTTCGCTGTTTCACTGCTCAATTGTTCCACAGTCGAAACCTGCGACCTTATTATACCTGTTCGATTACACAATAATTAATCAGCACAACTCATACCCTTTTAGTTTTATTCCTACTTCCATGGTTTAATGAAAAAATAATCCATCATATCATGTCTTCCCAAAAAAACAAGATGAAAAAGAGATTAGATTTGTTTTCTAGATAACACCCTAAAACGGTGTCGCCTAATGGAAATCATAAACCCTCCCACACACTAGAAACTGCCCAAATCGGAATCGTCCATTAAAACAAAAGTCAGGCTAGCACATTGAATCGATAATTTAGATCGCTCAATCGAGCTCGTACCTGACGAAGAAACGGAGTGAAGAGATTTGCATTGCAAATTGAGCGATCCCGGAAGCCTAACCGGAGAATAAACGTGTTTCAAATTAGCGATTCTGGGCTGAGAAATCCCGGTGGAAGCCAGAGAAACGACCGCGGATCCAGCGGCGGCCATTCTGGTGAGTATGGTGTTCGTAGGATGGTGGAGAAATCGAGAAAAAAGGAAAGTCGCCACTGAGGAATAAACACAAACAGTTCTAGAGCATTATTACGTATGGGTATGCTGTGTGCAATATGGAATAATTAAAGCAAGAAAATTGGAGCTTCGGAAATTCCGCAGTAGCACAGTAGACGTGGGCGATGAGTACAATGGTTGGTAGTTGGGTGGTTGGGATTTGTTCGATGTAATCGCATGAAGCGCTTTCGCTATCACATTCACGCTTATGAGCTTTTGGCAAACAACGCATTTAAGATCCGTTAAATTGATCCATTTTTTTTATTATTTCAATAAAAAATAAAAATCAAACAAACAAACTCTTGTGTATTGGTTCGTTATAGCATACCCGCGTAAGGGTGGCGGAATTTAATTTAAAAATTTAAGAAATAATAAATTGTACTCCTTCCGTCTCGGGCAAATGTGGTCGTTTGCTTTTTGCACGTGGGTTAAGAAGTATTATTATTTTATATGTATTGGGTAGTTGTATTAGAGAGATGTAATGGGTAGTGGTAGACCTTTTTACTAAGAGTGGAAAATGAGAACCTTTTGATGTGACGCCCAATATAATAAAATTGGAACCTTTCGGTGGGACGGAGGGAGTATTTATTATACGATGATGATATACATTACTCGGCTGTTCGAAAATGATTTTCGAATCCGATGTTGAAATATACTGAAAAAGAAAATCTTATTCACTTGATGCAAGGAATGAGGGAATCTATTCCCGGATTGTGACTAATGTTGAGCACTTAGGGCCTTTAATTATGGCTCAACTGCTAGTCTTCAATCATCAATTAATGGGTACAGCCCATTAGCCTTGTTACCTATTCAAACTCCCTCTAACCCTAATGAATCACAATCATTATTATCCCTCAATTCCTTCTCGGACCAGGCGATGTTTTCTCTCCCCAAGAGAGAAAATGAGCAAATTTAAGGGCTGCCTGTTTTCATCTTCTTGCAGTTAGTTTTGGAGTATTGTGTGAGGAACAAAGTTGTTTTCTTTGGTGGGTTACTACGCTATAATCCTCCAAGGATCTTAGTCTATTCCCATTGTGAATCATTTGTTCGTTGTGAACAGAAACTCAGGAATCTGAGCACCCGACGGCTCCATCTCCGACGAAGCTCCAACAATGACGACCGCATCCACCTAACAATGGTATTAGAACGATCGGTTGTTCGTCGTCCGGCGCCGGTGAGTTTTTTTAGGGTATTCTTCCCCCTTCTGATCCGTTCAGAAGCTCTTGTGAAAGGGAAGAATCACTCATCTTCTTTGTTATAGTTTCGTTCTATTTTTTGGAAAATTTTCAGATTTATTTTGTTACGTTTCTTTTCTGAAATTTATAGATTTGTTCTGTCTCCTAACTCTCTGTTAAAGAAATTTAAAGATGAAATGTGTTTTGGTTTAATAACGTGTCTTGAAGGCCATTGATGGAACGCATGCTGAAACTGTAACTAAAGAAATGAAATCTAAAATGAATGAGCTTGCATTATCATACATCACTTTAAATCTCTCTGAATTTGTGTTAAAAAAGGTTGGTCAGTTTGATTCCTCTGAAAAGATGTGGAAAAAATTGAATAAATTGTTCAATGTGTCATCTTTGCCTAGTAGAATGTTCTTGCTTGAAAAATTTTTTAGTTCAAAATTAGATTTGAATAAGGACATCGATGAAAACTTGGACATTTTTACAAAGCTTATTATTGATACTAAGCAATCTGGCAACAAACACAATGATGAGTACTCTTGTTAAATGATATTCCTGATACTTATAGTGATGTCAAATCTGTAATTAAGTATGATCGTGATGATGTTACTCTTGATATTGTGATAAATGCTCTAAAAAGTAAAGAACATGATTTAAATCACAATGGGGGTAAAAATTCTGGGGGTGTTATGTTTGTCAAGGGAAAGCATAATAATAAGTTTAAGGCTAAGAATTGTAAATGCTATCATTGTAATGAGCGTGGCGATTATGCTAATAAATGTCCTCATCCGAAGTAGGATAAATCTAGTGAACAAGCTAATATTGTGACTGAAACTGAAAGTTATGGAGGAGTTTACTAGTTGTGCTTGTGTGAATTACTTGAGCCTTTAATTTGTGTGTTTAAATGGCTTATTAATTCTGCATGTTTTTTGAAAAATCTGTTTTATTTTTCTGAAATTTTATTTTTCTTGTGTGTTTCTCTTGAATCTATGTGTTTTCTTTGTTTGAGAAATTGTTGAAATTTATTTTCTCTATTTTGTACATGTTTTGTATGTTAAACTTGTTATGTTTTAGACTACTCCTAGTGAGGTGGAATATTCACATGTGTTATCTTTATACTTTGGTGCCTAGTCTTCATGCTTATTTTTTACTCTTAGTGAGGTGGAGTATGTTTTGTATCAAAATATTTTTTGTAACGTTTGATTGTTAATTACTATGTGTGTTTCTTTGTAAAGTGTCCATGTGACTATAAATGCGATAGCTAGCTTGTGTTTCTTTGCGATTAGAATATGGGTCTTGAGAATTTTGTATTCTATTCTTGGTGATAAATGTTATGAATTTTGTATTCATGATCTTTGTGTTTCTATGTGCATTATTTGTGTGTCGTGAGAACTGTGAGTTCTAATCTATATTATTACACTTTGTGAACTTTGTGTTCTCTTGAGAGCTTTGTGCTCAGTTCTTTTATCTTTATTAATGTGAACAAGTTGACTTTGTGTCATCTGCATTCATGGCATGTTTTTTCCCATGACTTTATGTCACACATTTGACTTACTTCGTGTTTGTCAAAGTTCTGGATCTTGTACTAAAACTTTGTATTTTTCATTTTGTATGTGTTCGAAAAGGTGCGATGATGAATTCCTACATTAAGATGATCACAATGGTGGAGTTGGGCCAAGGTAGAGATTTTTGGGCCCTTTGGGCCTTACTGGTCTTCAATCACCAATTAATGGGTACAACCCATTAACCTTGCTGCCTATTCAAACTCCTTCTAACCCTAATGAATCACAATCATTATTTTTCCTCCACTCCTTCTCGGACCAGGTGACATTTACTCTCCCCAAGAGAGAAAATGAGCAGATTTAAAGGCTGCATGTTTGCCTCTTCTTGCAGTTTTTTTGTATATGGAATAAGGTCGTCTATTCCCATTTTGAATCATTTGTTCTTTATGTATAAAAACTTAGATATCTGAGCACCTGACGCCTCCATCTTTGACGAAACTCTGACATTGACAACTGCATCCACCTAATAGTGGTATCAGAGCTGGTCGGTTGTTCGTCGTCCGGTAGTGGCGAGTTTTGTTTGTGGGTGTTCTTTCCCTTCTGATCCGTTCACAAGCTCTTGTGAAAGGGAAGAATCTATCCTCTTCTTTGTTAAAGATTAGTTATATTTTTGGAAAAAATTTTAGATTTGTTCTATTACGTTTTTTTTAATTTATGAATTGGTTCTTTCTCCTAACTCTCTAAATCCGTTTTGTCTCACTGTGTGTAAAGTTCAAGCGTGGTATCGAGCAGGGTGTGGCTCAAAGGTGGGAGTTGCTCAACCGGTTACTAATTGAACAAGGCTACGAGGGATCCACCTCCGTTAAGAATGGGCTGGTGGCTGGTAGAGGTGATACGGTGTTCTTGCCGAGACACCGCTCTAGTGAAATAGCTTGACGATCTCTTGTTATCTATGTTGCCCTGAGGCGGCTGGACCACCGTATTTGCTCTTATTTGTGATGCTCTGAGGAGACTAGACCTTTCTTTGAGATTTTATAGTGGTATTTGTTATCCTGGTGTGTATTTTACTTCTGTTGGTTAATACTCTTATTTGTTAGTTTATTTCTTCTTGTGGTCTTTTCTTTGTGCTTAAAATGGCTTTCGATTCCTTTAGCATGACTCCTTTTGATGGTAAAACTGATTTCGAAATTTGGAAACAAAAGATGAAATTTTTTTTGGTTCAACAACGTGTATTTAAGGCAATTGATGGAACAGATACTGAAACTGTAACTGAAGAAATGAAATCTTAAATGAATGAGCTTGCATTATCATCCATCATTTTAAATCTCTCTGACTCTGTGTCAAGAAAGGTTGGTCAGTTTGATTCCGCAGAAAAGATGTGGAAAAAATTATATGAATTTTTTAATGTGTCATATTTGCCTAGTAGAATGTTCTTGCTTGAAAATTTTTCAGTTTTAAATTAGATTTGAATAAGGACATTGATGAAAACTTGGACATTTTTACAAAGTTTATTATTGTTATCAAGCAATCTGATGACAAACACATTGATGAGTACTCTCTCATTGTCTTGTTAAATGTTATTCCTAATACGTATAATCATGTCAAATCTTTTATTAAGTATGATCATGATGACGTTACTCTTAATGTGTGATAAATGCTCTAAAAAGTAAGGAACATTATTTAAATCACAATGGGGTGATAAAAAATTTGGGTGTGTTATGTTTGTCAAGGGAAAGTATAATAATAAATTTTAGGCTAAGAATCGTAAATGTTATTGTAAGCAATTAAAATTCACGGTCCAATCAAATGGCGACACGTGGATTTTATTGATTAAATATCAATTTTAATTTAATATATTTTATTTTAGGGATTTAATAAATTTATTCCTAAAATAGATTAATAAATAATTGATAATTAATTTAAAACCCAACAAATTAAGTAGGGTTTAAATTAAGTAAAAACTTGACCCATAAGTTAAGTAAAGCATGGAAGGTTCCAGAATCAGGTCAAATTAAGCAATGACCAATCAAAC
>CM042981.1:15884424-16056346 GCA_023678885.1 Pogostemon cablin | reverse complement strand
CTTCACCCCCCTTTCTAGGTACTATCATAATCAATTATCTTCTACGTCTAGAATCTAACCCGATTTGATCTCCCTTTTTAGGTACTATAAAGTTATACTCTTCATCCTATTCATCAACCCGAATTTAATTCAATTCATGAATATTCATATAAGACGGTTCTAATAATACTTCGGAATCCCTTCACTTAGAATTATAACAATAAACCCTGCTCAGTAGTGAACGCACTCAATCAATAACCATGTTATGTATTCAGGCTCTACACAACGATCATTGATGCACAAAACGACTATGAGTATGGATTAAATATGCAATCTTATATAAAACAAACCACATGTAGTGTTGTACGGAGTTTTACACACGAAATACGAATTACATCATGAAACTTTCATAACCCTAGAACTACCAAGGTGGTTCTAGCCCATGATTGATCTAGGAACAATCATGGTTAGATTGATCATTCTTACTTGAACCTTCAGCGAACCTCTGTCACAGCCCTCCGGATGGATCACCACCTCTACTCTTGTCTCTCTTATGATTGACGATCAAAAGCTCTCTTCACTTTCTGTATGAGCCTCCTTTTATACTTGTAATCACGTCTCTAGGGCTTGGAATGGGCTTTCTAAGTGATCTCACGCGTTTCGGCCTCGAAAATCCGGATAAGGTAAGTTCTCGCGCATAGGTTCGACCACGTCAAACAGGTCGAACCACTGGCCACAGGTCGAACCCCAGGTCGAACCCCGCTACTGGAAGAATTCTGCACAGGTTCGAGCTTCTGGACAGGTCGAACCACTTAGGCCTTGGTCGAACCCCAGGTCGAACCTCATCACTGGACAACTCCCGCTCCTGATTCGACCAACTGGCAAGTCGAACTCCAACGTCGTGGTCGAATCCTCTTTCCTGCGAACTGGTTCGACCATGGTTCGACCTGATGGCCAGGTCGAACCACTCGAGTCGTGGTCGAATCCATCTTTGCAAGCTCAGCAACGTTGGTTCGACTTGCTGGAGAGGTCGAACCCTTCTCCAGCCAAGTCGAACCCACCTAATTCTTGGGCGGTTCGCGTGGCTTCGACTCTGTCTCTTCGATTCTTGGCTCTTTCACTCCGTTTTTGCTAAGAAAACACTCAAATAGCTCCACTAACACCTGATTCATGCTAATTCACAATATATATAGGTTTTCCACCTATTTCCACATCAAAACTCTCCAAAACTAGCACAAAACATAGCGCCAAACTTGTGAATTTACACACTCATCAAACCCCCAAACTTGCATGTTGCTCGTCCCGAGGCAACCAATTTAAACCACAGGAGTCGTGTATAATTCAACAAGATCTAGTACAACACATATTACACATGCCACTTCATTGAATCAAACAAGAATTACTTGCATCATATATTTCACTCATGTAAAATCAATCCAATCACACACCATTCGGAGTACTAAGTAATCTCGCTGACAAGATAAGTCTTTACTCTCTTTCGCTCGTGCGTGAGGCACTATAGGCTAGTATAAACACTCATATCAATTCATATTCACGCGTAACCATAAGCTTGGCAAAGGTCTCAAAAATCAACTTACGTTAGATTAATACTAGGATCACAAAGGACTTGTTTCTAGGTTGTAATATTGGCTCTTTGGAAAGGGTAGGAAAATTTGGTCATAGTGACTTAATACACTAGTAGAGAGTTACCTTGGAGGTTCTTGATTTCTCATTCGGCTTCATATTCTCCTCCAATTCTTCTCTTGCACTTGCAATTTTCAGTTTTCCTTCTCTTCCTTGCATCAACATCATTCTTCTTTTGATCGCTCGGGTACCAGTTGTAGGCACTACCCTTCTCGAACATCGTTCGGCTGCTTCTTAAAAACTTCAAGCCCCATGTATAAGCAATTCGGGGTACCAATTTCAGGCACTACCCCAAACAAGATTTAACCATGCACTTTTCTTACTAAACCTCATTCCATCTTCCTTTTCTTCTTCCACACTTATTCACCTTACTCTCTCTACCAATGAATAGGGTATTTTCAAAGCTCAAATAAGGTAATTAAAGCTCTTATATTTGGCTTGCCAAAGAAAAAGCTTTTAAAAGGCTCAAACAGGGCTACCAAAGATTTATAAAATCATTAGGAAAGGTAAAATTTGGCTAAGTGACTCAATTAATCAAAAATGGCCTAAGATCATATCCTAGTATTTCATCAATTATAAGTTTCACACAAGACTCCAAGCCAAGTTCTAGAATACGTTCATACGAATGATTCTCTCAAGAATAAACTATCATGATTAATCATGATAAAGGCTCAAATCCTCACATAGGTAATCAATTCCTAATACTCCTCATAGCACATAATCAAACTCAATTCCTCATGAATTCCATATACTTAACAAATTCATGCTCTTTCCAATGAAAATAAACACGTAAACACATGAATGCACAGAATCAATAACCCATATACAAAACAATGATACAAGATTAACTATATCAAGTACATGCCACTCACACATGAATCACACCCCAATCTGTAAAAATAAAAAGAAGAATGAGAGATAAGATGAATCGGCGAAGCCAAAAGAAAACCTGAAACTACTCCCTAGGAGCATCATCATCCTCATCATCCATCCTATTTTCCACAGCTTGGCACAGACTGGTAATGTGCTTATCCATCATATCCACTCGACTACTCACTCTACCAACACGCTCATCCAAGGCAGAGTACCTTTCGTTCAGCGTGGCGTAGTTGGCGTTAGCGAGTGCGAGCTGCCTGTTCGTCTTCTGCCATGCAGCTACCACCGCGATCAGTTGCTCATGAATCAAGCGAAGCTGCTCCCGGGTACCTGGAACTGCTCGCCGCTGCTGCTGTACTGGAGCATGCTGAGGCGCATCATGCTGCTCTCCTTTCGGAATCTCTATCTCCGGCTGCTCATCTACCTGATCCTCCTCTTCAGGCTGCTGTGGCTGAGGTGGACGGAACTCTCCTTGATCAACAATCTGCTGCAACTCAGCCATCCTCCCCTCAGCACACATTTGTGGTACCGCTCTCCAATCACCACCCGACTTCACTGCCACGGATAAGGCGGTGTGTCCAAGAGAATTCATTAACTTATTCCTTACTTCCTGAATAGTTGTCAAGTTGCTCACGTCAAAGGGGAACATAAATTCGAAAGGCTTGAGACCCCTCGTGAAAAACCAATCTCCATTTCTAAAATGGGCGAATCCTCCCTTCGCGCACGTGCTCATCATCAAATCGGGTTCTCCTTCTACTGGTGTAAAGCCGGTGAGATCCAAGTTGTAATGCTCAGCCACAATCGTCAATAACCCTCCTATATTCACCTTTTGAAATCCAATGGTCTTGAATCGATTCAGCTGCGCAATAAAATAGGCTCCAACATTGAACTTCACCCCGTTTAGCATACACCACAGGGCGTAAAGCTCTCCTCTAGACACAAAACTCCCCTCCGAGTGGGCGAATAACGTGTTGCTCAGGACGCGGTCCATGTACCTCAAGACTGGGTTCTTTATTGCGGAAGCACGAGCCTGTCTGGTCTTATAATCACGAATCTCCCCAGTGATCTCCCTCTAAAACCGCTTTACACTGAATGCAGCATTTTCTAAGTGAGGGATCTCTAAAGGCGTCTCAAATAGCTCATTGAAATCCTCAGACGTCCATCTCCTACTCACTCCACCAAGCTGAAACGTACACCGATATGGGTACCCAAGTGGGTCCTTCTCCATCTCAAATGAGCAAACTACTTCCGCTGTAACATGGAAGTACGTCAGCCTCTTCAACTCCATGAATCTTCGGATCCCTACTTGATCAAACATCCAAAATATATCATCCCCTATTCTCATTATCCTCATCGCTTCATCATCTTGGTATCGAATGCGCGCTATCTTGTCTGAAACTTCTTCCCACTTCTCTTTGATCTCATCCCAATCTTGCATTTGAATCTTGAAGTTGTCAGGTAAACGATCTTGTAGCCTCAGTTTCCTTGTCACTTTGTCCAAATTTGAAGGCCTGTCATGCCTCTTCTTCGATCTTTCCTCCTCTGCCTTTCCTTTTCCTTTACTCGATCCTTGTCCATTTCCTGAAAACAAATACTTCAATCCAACCAACAAGACAAGAAAGCAAGTATTTTACTAGCACATCACATACTCTACTCAAGACTTCAAGCATCAATGCATATTCACTCAAACTATCATCTCAACACCACTTGCTTATTCAACATTCTCAAAACATCTTCAATCACACCTTCTTTAATTATCAAAACATAACCAACAAGCATGTTTCCCTCAATGAACTACTTCAATTTCATCAATTTCAAACCAAATCAACATGCTCATTCTATGATATGTTCTATCCTTGATCAATCCACATAAAAATTCAAGTTCTATCAATAATCAAACAACCAAAAACCAAGAAACAAGAATTCATATGAACCAAATCATAATATCAACATTCACCATGAAATTCAACCATACTCAACATCAATCCTCTTATTCACATCGAATTTCTTACCTAAACCTTCAATCCTAGAGTAATTGAGTTGGAAAAAACATACCTTTTGACTTGCCCATGGTGAACAACCGATCAAGAACACACAACAACCAAAAATCACGATTTCAGCCCTAACTCGCGACAAAATCCGCCCAAATCCACGACTGAATCGAAAATTCAAGGTGTAGCGTTGTGTAATCGATGTGAAATCAAGTGTAATTGAAGAATTTGTGCAAGGGTGTAGAGGTTCGAAGAGGGTTCGAGGTTTGGTGTTTCGAAAAAGTGTTCGAACCCCTCTGAAAAATCGAACTTAAATCGCGTACCTGGCTTGGTTCGACCTCAGGTTCGACCACCTGAACAGGTCGAACCATGGATGACGAGGTCGAACCTCTCTTCTGGACAAACGATCTTCTCGGTTCGACCTTGGGTTCGACTTGCTGATCAGGTCGAACCCCTCTTCTGGAAAACAGAGTGCTTCGAACTGACAGGTTCGACCTTAGGTTCGACCTTCTGATCAGGTCGAACAACTATGGCTTAGGTCGAACCTCCTCTCTGGACAACTTTCGACGCCGGTTCGACTTTCTCTGCTTCTGTTCGACCTCTGGCTCTGGTCGAACCACTCCTAGTGTTGGTCGAACCTTCCTCCTGATTTTCAAAACTAAGTGTTCTTCATTCACTACGCACTTCAAGCTTCAACACAACTTCATTAGGTACAATCTAGAGCACATCTTCAAAAATTGTTCCACAAAATATCATTCATGAGTAACTCCGTAAAAGAAAACACAACCAAAAACCACTGAACATTAGGCAAGTTGTAAAAAATCATCACATCAAAATCGATTAAAATTTCAATATGGCCGCAAAAACCAACTCCCCTAACAAATAATACAAAGAAAAGATTATACTCTTAATGCTTCAATGAGGTAATAACATCACACCCCCCCAAACTTAGGAAAAACGTAAGTCGAAACTAAGTTTGAAAAGAGATGTAATTGCCGATAAGTAAGCATCTTAAATATAAAAATTTCTTACTCACACAAAAGAAATAAAGCAATAAAACGGAAGAGTAAGCTCTCAACAAGCGCTCATGTTTAACGTCGGAGAGTCACGATGGTACCAAATCAGATCAAGGTATCATCAAAAATGACACACGCATCATCCGGTGACCTATAATGCTTCAACCGATGCCCATTCGCCGCGATAATATCTCCATCTTTGTCAATAAGCTCAAAACTCCTCCCTCATAAGGCTCGATGAATCATGAACGGTCCCGTCCACTTAGACTTCAACTTGCCTGCAAAAAGCTTCAAACGAGAGTTAAAAAGTAGTACCTCATCTCCTTGCTTGAACTCCTTATATGAGATCTTAGAATCATGCCACCTTTTCATTCGTTCCTTATAAATCTCTGAATTCTTGTAAGCACGACTCTTAAACTCATCCAATTGATTCATGTGAGTTATCCTCAACTCCTTCACATCCTTAAGGGTCAAGTTCAAGCGTCGCAAAGCCCAAAACGCTTTGTGTTGAATCTCTACAGGTAAGTGGCACGGCTTCCCATAGATAATTTGATACGGTGACATATCTAACACCGTCTTGTAAGCGGTCCGGAACCCCCATAATACATCATCAAGCTTTATAGCCCAATCCTTTCTATTAGTTCCTACCACTTTCTCCAGAATCTGTTCCTTTCTTATCCCGAATCTCCATGTCAAACTCCTGAAGTAATAGAATCCACCTTATAATCCTAGGCTTCGTCTCTTTCTTCTCCATCAAATACCGAATCGCTGAATGATCCGTATACACAATCGTCTTCATGCCAACCAAATACTGACGAAACTTATCGAATGCATACACAACAGCCAAAAACTCCTTTTCAATCACCGTGTAATTCTTCTGTGCCGCATCGAAAGTCTTACTCACGTAGTAAATGGCGCAGAACTTCTTCTCCCTTAGCTGCCCGAGCACCACACCCAGTGCTACATCACTTGCATCACACATAAGTACAAACGGTTGAATCCAGTCCGGTGTGATCAAGATAGGGGCAGTAATAAGCGCCTCCTTCAAAACTTGAAAAGCTGTTAGACACTCATCATTAAACACAAAAGGAATATCCTTTTCAAGTAAATGAGATAAGGGCTTAGAGTATTTTGAGAAGTCTTTTATGAATCTCCTGTAAAAACCGGCGTGTCCAAGAAAGGACCACACTCCTCTTTCATTGGTCGGTGGTGGAAGCTTCTCAATTGCCACCACTTTAGCACGATCTACTTGTAATCCCTTGGCGGAAACATGATGCCCAAGAACAATCCCATCCTTCACCACGAAGTGGCACTTCTCCCAATTCAAGACAAGATTAGTTTCTTGACACCTCTTCAAAACAACAGCAAGGTTAGACAAACAAATATCAAAAGAAGAACCAAAAACTGAAAAATCATCCATGAATACTTCCATGATCTTCTCTATCAAACCATCAAAAATCGCCATCATGCATCTCTGAAAAGTAGCAGGCGCATTACACAATCCAAACGGCATCTTCCTAAAAGCAAAGGTCCCGTAGGGGCAAGTAAAAGTGGTCTTTTCTTGATCCTCGGGAGCAATCATGATTTGATTGTACCCCGAGTATCCATCCAAGAAATAATAAAACTCATACCCTGCAAGACGATCCAACATTTGATCCATAAACGGAAGAGGAAAATGGTCCTTACACGTGTTCTCATTTAATTTCCTGTAATCCACACATGTACGCCATCCCGTAGGAATCCTTGTGGCTATAACTTCTCCATCTTCAGCTTTCACTATAGTCATACCCCCCTTTTTAGCAACTACATGCAATGGACTCACATGGGGACTATCACTAATAGGATATATAATTCCAGCATCCAACCACGTAAGGATTTGCTTCCTTATCACCTCTTGAATTGCGGGATTCACCCTACGCTGATTTTGAACACTAGCCTTGGCTTCATCCAACAACCTAATCCGATGCATACAATACGAAGGACTAATACCTTTCAAATCATCAAGTGACCACCCTATTGCAGACTTGTACTTCCTTAAGACATCTAATAACTCCTCAAGTTGATCATCATTAAAGGAAGAAGATATAATTACCGGGTATTTTTCATTATCACCAAGAAAAGCGTACTTCAAGTGTTCCGGCAATGGTTTCAACTCCTCTTTTCTTTCTTCCACTGGAGTGTTTTCATTATCCAAAGGCAAGTACTTCCTGGTCCATTTGACTTCTTCCACTTTATTTCTTTCCAATGCAAACCTGTCATCACCCAAAGCAAGTAAGTTTTCAAGAAATTCAATACATACCTCATTAGAAAGTCCGTCAAGCTCCGTAGTGGGATAAGTAAGAGACTCCATCAAACATGTCTCAAGAGGATCCTTTGACAAGATCAGAGACATATCCTCCTTCACAATCTCCTCCACCATGTCAATACTATAACACCGGGACTCCATTGGCATCTTCATTACTTTGTCCAAGTTGAAAAGTACTTCTTCTTTGTCCATTCGCAACTTTAGTTCTCCCTTCCGAACATCTATCATAGCTCCAGCCGTAGCAAGGAATGGCCTCCCCAAGATTAAAGGAACATTATCCTTGTCATCATCCATTTCGAGTACAAGGAAATCCACGGGAAAGACTAGCTTCTCCACCTTTACAAGAACATCTTCAACAATACCTTTCGGAAACATCATTGATCTATCTGCCAATTGGAGAGCAACAGTTGTCGGGGTCAGCTCTCCCAAACCAAGCTTCTGAAAGATGGACAACGGCATCAAATTGATGCTTGCCCCTAGATCACACAAAGCTCGCCGTGCTGACCCCTTCCCGATCTCATATAGAATAGTAAAGCTCCCCGGATCTTTCATCTTTGGTGGCAACTTCTTTTGAATAATTGAGCTACAATTCTCAGATAAGTTTACCGTTTCAACTCCGGTTAAGCTTCGCTTCTTCATCAATATGTCTTTAAGGAATCGAAAATAATATGGCATCTCCATGATTGCCTCTGAAAAAGGGATGTTCAAGCTTATCTTGTTCATTATTTCTGAAAACTTCTTGAACTTCTCTTCCAACCCCTTCTTTACTAGCTTGTAGAGAAACGGTGGAGGTATCTTTGTTTTGGGAATCCCCCATTCATCTCGATCAACCTTCTCCACTTTCTCCTTTTTGGCTCTTAATCGCTTAGCTCTTTCCCATTTTTTCTCAGCTATTATGTCTGTACTTTGCTCATTCCGTACTACTGGAGTTGCATCAACATCAAAAGGAACATCAGGTGCATCAATCAAAACATCTTGGCGAGGTTTGACTAGGGTTCGACCAGTTTGAGAGGTCGAACCAGGAGTGTATTGGTCGAACCTCTCTCCTGGAAGACTGGTCTCATTCTGCTCCGGAGGTTCGACTTGGGTTCGACCAGCATTGGAGGTCGAACAATTTCGATCGTGGTCGAACCGCTTCACTGTATAATCTCTATCCTCCGGTTCGACCTGGGTTCGACCTGAAGAGTTGGTCGAAACATTTCGATCGTGGTCGAACCGTTCCTGCGTCAAAACAGAGTGCTCTTGCTGATGAGGTTCGACCATGGTTCGACCTGTATGCCAGGTCGAACCCTCTAAGTGGTGGTCGAACTGAGGCTTAGAAAATTCCAACTTTGATTCCGGCCTCATCGATCCATCATACTGCGTTCCCGACCTCAGTGTGACGGCATTACACGACTTCGGATTCTCTATACTCTGAGACGGAAACTTCTCTTTTCCTACAGTTTGAGTCAATGTGTTCACATTCTCTGCAATTGTACCCATCAACAATGTGAGATCTTTCACTTGAGTGGACAAATCTCTGTGGTGATCATCAATCTTTTTCTCAAGTTTTGCCTCAAGGTGGTTCACTCTTTCATCATTCTTTACCATATACCGGTTCACAGTATCCTCAAAACCAGACTTCCCTTCTTCCACCTTTTCTCCCGGATCAACACCCATCGGAAGTTGTACTGCATTGTTCGTATTGCTCCATGAAAATTCAGGCCTCCTTGGTTGCTGTTGATAACTACCAGAGGGACCACGATTATTAAAGTTCCCTCGATAGTTCCCTTGGTAATTCCGGTTTCCTTGATTTGGGTACCTCGTTCCTTGAATACTTTGACCCATGGCATAATTTGCTTCTTCCAATTCTTCTTGGATGGTTCCATTATTCATCATCTCTTGCTGCATGATTGGCACTCATTGAGATATCTCGCTGATCTGCTTCTGTTGAGACTCAAGTAACTTGTTGATATTGGACAAGCTCGAAACGATCTCATCCTCTCTCTTTGTTTTCACCATTGCTTGTTCAACCTGAGCTACCTTTCCAAGAACATACGTACCTCTAACTCTATCAGTAGGCCAATCCCTCGAATTCATCGATATGTCTTCAAACAATCTCTCGGCCTCAACGGATGACTTTGTAAGCAATGCTCCATTAGAAGAAGCATCAAGTAGCACTCTTGATTCACAGTCCAATCCATTGTAGAATATACTGATATATTGGGCTTTAGATAACCCATGTTGAGGATACTTCCAGAGCATGTCCTTGAATCTATCCCACGCTTCATGAAATTTCTCACCTCCACTGATAGCAAATTGGTTAATATCTTGCTTCATCTTAAACACCTTCGAAGGTGGCATATACCTTTCCAAGAACCTTAACTTCAATTGCTCCCACGTGGTGCACTCAGCTGCGTTAATAGTATCGTACCAATCCTTCGCCTTTTCAGTAAGCGAGAATTTGAACAAAAGGATCTTCCTAGCATCTTCATGTTCTCCTACGTCTTTTTGAGTACTTGCATAGCCCAAGAACTTGTTCAGATGCTGCTGCGGATCCTCGAAAGACCCTCCTGAAAAGGAGTTTTTTTCTATCATGCTAATAAGAGCGGGATGAAGATTGAACGCTGTGTTAGTTCCCCTTGCTCCTAAAAGCTCATAATTTCCAGCCCCATTATTTCTGAAAACCTCTCAGATGGCTAGATTATTCGGATTCGCTGCCATGTTGACTGTTTCTACTTCCAAATTCACTTCAGTTGTAGCCTCAATCGTTTGCGAAATCTGCTCGTCAACCCCGACTCCAAAATTTAGAGCTTCAGTTGGGTCAATTGTCTTTGCCTTGCTCTTTTTCTTCTTCTTCTTTCTTGATGATGCTCCAATCTCAGGATTATACGGTTCAAGATTACCTTTCTTTGATCTTGTGAGCATACACCTAAAACGAATAAGAAAGAAAACAGCAAAACAAGGTAAATAGTCATAATAAACTAGAAATAATACAAAAAAAAAATATTTTACGCCATCCTCGGCAACGGCGCCAAGAACTTGATAGGGGTTTTCTCAACAGACAAATTAATCCTCAAGTATAAGGATATCAATTGTAGTCGCGAAGATGACCAAGTTACAATATCGAACCCAAGGGACGGTTATATATCAATTTTGTTATCTTCTAGTATATTTTAGACTATGTTTGGTAATTGTAAAGGTTTAATGGATAATAACTTCTAATCGAAATAGCAAAAGAAATAGTAAGAGAAGAGAAAAGTGAGTTGTGATCAATAAGAATAATAGGTTGTTCGTCGGGTCATCCAGTTTCACTAGTAATTCGTATTTTCATGTGATGGTGTCCGACTCTGCCCTGTGGTTTGTGGACGCATCACTAGACCATGCAAGTTTACTCTATAGACACAAGTAAATATGCGCTTGACACGTGTGAATAACATCGGAGCAAGAGATATGCTTTACCCCCCTTTCTAGGTACTATCATAATCAATTATCTTCTACGTCTAGAATCTAACCCGATTTGATCTCCCTTTTTAGGTACTATAAAGTTATACTCTTCATCCTATTCATCAACCCGAATTTAATTCAATTCATGAATATTCATATAAGACGGTTCTAATAATACTTCGGAATCCCTTCACTTAGAATTATAACAATAAACCCTGCTCAGTAGTGAACGCACTCAATCAATAACCATGTTATGTATTCAGACTCTACACAACGATCATTGATGCACAAAACGACTATGAGTATGGATTAAATATGCAATCTTATATAAAACAAACCACAGGTAGTGTGGTACGGAGTTTTACACACGAAATACGAATTACATCATGAAACTTTCATAACCCTAGAACTACCAAGGTGGTTCTAGCCCATGATTGATCTAGGAACAATCATGGTTAGATTGATCATTCTTACTTGAACCTTCAGCGAACCTCTGTCACAGCCCTCCGGATGGATCACCACATCTACTCTTGTCTCTCTTATGATTGACGATCAAAAGCTCTCTTCACTCTTTGTATGAGCCTCCTTTTATACTTGTAATCACGTCTCTAGGGCTTGGAATGAGCTTTCTAAGTGATCTCACGCGTTTCGGCCTCGAAAATCTGGATAAGGTAAGTTCTCGCGCATAGGTTCGACCACGTCAAACAGGTCGAACCACTGGCCATAGGTCGAACCCCAGGTTGAACCCCGCTACTGGAAGAATTCTGTACAGGTTCGACCTTCTGGACAGGTCAAACCACTTAGGCCTTGGTCGAACCCCAGGTCGAACCTCATCACTGGACAACTCCCACTCCCGATTCGACCAACTGGCAAGTCGAACTCCAACGTCGTGGTTGAATCCTCTTTCCTATGAACTGGTTCGACCATGGTTCGACCTGATGGCCAGGTCGAACTACTCGAGTCGTGGTCGAATCCATCTTTGCAAGCTCAGCAACGTTGGTTCGACCTGCTGGAGAGGTCGAACCCTTCTCCAGCCAGGTCGAACCCACCTAATTCTTGGGCGGTTCGTGTGGCTTCGACTCCGTCTCTTCGATTCTTGGTTCTTTCACTCTGTTTTTGCTAAGAAAACACTCAAATAGCTCCACTAACACCTGATTCATGCTAATTCACAATATATATAGGTTTTCCACCTATTTCCACATCAAAACTCTCCAAAACTAGCACAAAACATAGCGCCAAACTTGTGAATTTACACACTCATCAGTGCTTGCTGTGAGAAGACCTATAGTAGTCACCCATCGCGTTGGAAATAAGTTTCTACCCAAGTGGGATGGCCCTCATGTTGTGAAGGAAGCCTACACAAATGGTGCATACAAGTTGATCTCAGAGGATGGCGTGAACATTGGCCCTATAAATGGGAAGTTCTTGAAACGCTACTACGCGTAAACAAATACATGTACAACGCTCCTTGACGCACGAGCCTAAACTGCATGTTACTCCTGGTCCGCATGAGTATAAACTGTGTACGACGAACTCCTGGTCCGCATGAGTATAAACTGTGCACGACACCAACCAAAGGTAATTATATGTGGTTAAACTATTAATTCACCCCACTCAAATATTTTAAGTGGTTAAAGCATTAAATATCATACTTTGTCTAAAGTGGTTAAAGAATAGTCACTCATGGCCCGCATGAGTATAAACTGTGCACGGCACCCCCCATCCAAATCAAATCATGTCCCTTTGAACTACGTAATGACTTGATCCTCTGCGAAGAGGTACGTAGGCAGCTTAGCACTTTGCTAAGTTCAGTCATGTCTTTGGTCTATTCACATCAAGTTTGTGGGGCAAACAATAAATTGGAGCATGAAGGCGGCAAATAAATATGAAAGACAAGAAAATAAATTAATGATGTAACATAAAGGAGAAGTAAGGAAGAGAATGGACTTTATTGATAATATCATTAGATGTTCAAAAACATAAAAGGGGAAAGCAAATAAATAACTAAGGGAGCAAACTAAAAGAAAATCAGTCCTATGCTAAACAAGAAAGTTGTCAGAGAGTATGCTTTGTAAAACAGACTTCAGAGCTGCTTTCTTATCTTCAGATGATGATTCTTTCAAGACGGTTGCATTGTCAAGCATAAGGATCTCCTCTTCTATGAGCTCAACTTCCTTCTTAGCACAACAGAGAGTTTGTTGGAGACGATCAGCTGCTTCAGACAAAGTTTTCTCTCCCTTTTGCAGATTAGTCATCTCTTTGCCTATAGACTCCAACTCTTCCCAAGTAGTCTTTAGTTTTTTTGTCTCTGTCATGTGAGTGTCTCTGCGATTCTGAAAGCGACCCTTGACGTTGGTCAAGCATTTTGCATGATTTCCCGTGGATGCCGCTTTATCAGACTTCAATTTTGCCGTAATATAAGTATCGACCTTATCAAATAGAGGTTCCAGGGCTACCTCTAAAGGAGAACAGTCGATTCTAAGAGCCTTCACTTCCTTTATCAAGGAAAATATTTCTTGTTTCAGAGTTGATAAAAACTCAAGAGGAGTCCGTTTGAGTTTTCTTCTTATTTTACTCCATGCACTCCGAGCAAATTTCCCTTTGAGATCACGAGTAATCTTAGATATAAATTCTGAGATCATGGGACATGCCTTTGAAGAATTCACCCATGTGGTCGATGCATCACTTTTAGTAGAATCATCACTCTCATCAGAATCGTCACCACTACCAGAATTTGAAGAGATGCCCAAGATCTGATAAGAGGAGAAATATGCTAGTATAAAAATGAGGATATACAATGAAAAAAAAAGATAAGGGAAAGGGGGAAACCTCATCTGCCAAATCTTTTGAAGTAACAGCAGTAATTAATTCATTTCCTTCAGCAGCCTTAGAGCCAGAAATTTTCAGCGCAACCTTCAATA
The DNA here is from genome assembly GCA_023678885.1 of Pogostemon cablin. NCBI lineage: Eukaryota > Viridiplantae > Streptophyta > Magnoliopsida > Lamiales > Lamiaceae > Pogostemon > Pogostemon cablin. The sequence goes on along the minus strand of CM042981.1, from coordinate 16,042,188 downwards.
ATAAAAGAAAGCTTTGTAAGAAAATGAAATAAAGAAAAAAGGAAAAGAGGAGAGAGAATGGAAGAAACCTCATTATCTTGTTTTTCAGTGTGAACAACAGATTTCTTTCTCTTCCAATGGCGTTCAGTAGAGGCGCTACGACTTTCTGTAGAATGAGGGGAACTTTTCTTCCTTTTATGCACTGTAGGTTGTAAAACTTCATCATACACCGGAGAAATATCCTGAACTTCTTGATTATCATCATCAAGGTCATTAATGATGTCCACTTCTTCCTCCAGAGGCTCTGAAACTAGGGTAGTCAAAGCCTTGATATGATCAGATAAGTAAGTTCCGTGGACTTGCTTCCACCATTCCTTATATTCAGTAGTGGAGTATTTTTTAGGAGCTGGGGTTGCACATGGAAAGTAAGCTTCGGAGGTAGAGTTATACGAAGTGCAATGTCTCCAATGGTTGAATCCTTCTTCTAAAGATGCTTTCCGAAGGTTGGTTCTAAGTATCTTAGGAACATCTTGTAAGAAGCCAAATTGACGAGCAAACCTGTGAGGGGAGTAAGGCTCCATCACAAAATAACTACCCTGCCGCAAAGTGAGATAGCTAGTACGGATAGCCACCAGATGGGCCCAATTATCCCATTTCTTATTTCCATCATACGTGTAGTGGATCGCTTTGTCTTTTGAAAAAATATTGCAAGTCCATAAGGCATTATCAGCTGTGTGGATTCGTTTGCGAGCGTCTTCAGCATCGAAGTATCTTGCTCCCTGCTCACCAGAGTATGTCACCATTCGAGGATATGCTAACTTACTTCCGACCGGAAAATGAGTTTTGAAGTAGTGAGCCAGCCAAGCATGAACAAAATAAACTGGAAAGGTCGATTTAATTTCAGATAAATTCGACGAGTTTGAAATTGCATTCAAGCCATGGTAAATATTTGCCAAAACTGGAATAGCAAGACTCACTTTTTTTCCTGCAGCCATTAAGCTTGCCACTTTAAAGGTATTCGGTCGTATCAAGCCTACTTCGCCACCCGGAAGTGCAAACGCACAAAGCCAGCAAGCTAAGTAAGTAGCTAGATAGGTCTCTTCCTGATCAGTTTGAGAAATGCCCAACTTTTTAAATTGATCTATCACAGTAGACGTCCATGGCTGGTGACTTGAAATAACACCAGTCGGGTTATAAGTTTTTTTAGGCCGAGAAGTTGTCTTTCTTTCAATACGTGTGGGAGGTTCAAGGTATGTTATAGCCTTCTTAGACCAAAAATCTACCCACTGGTCAATGGTTACACTTCTTCTGTTAGCACCCTTGCAAAGTACGTGATAGGCGCCAAGTAAAGATCTACAGCTGCGCGGGATACGTAAACCATCCTTCATGGAAAGCAATTCTTCTACACATGGCACAACTTCATCATACACATAACCCGCTATGGGTAGTCCCATCAAGTTGTATAAGTCCCATAAAGAAAGTGACATCTCCCCGAATTTGGTAAGTAAAGTGTTGGTGGAAGAACACCAAGCTTCACAGAAGGCCTTCATAATTTCACAGCTGCAATCATAGGTAAAGAGAGATGCAAAGACAGCATCATAAAGCTTTGTGTTTCGAAGAATGGATCCGCATCGACTTAAAATATCTTCAGTCCATTCCCAATAGCCCTTGATATAGTGGAAGTCTCCAAGAAACTTGATGGGTTCTCCCCATGATGCTTTTCCTTTTGCAATGCGGCGTCCCAAAAAGGGTAAGGGTGCCGAATTAATTTCTGGCTCAACGTCAGCTCCTTTCAAGGTCCAACTCATGTTATTTTTACTTGAAGAAGATTCATGAGACCAACATGCCAAGAAAAATTCATTTTTTGCTTCTTGGAGGGACATAAGCACAGTTCCCTAGCAAAGATTGCCCGGGTAAAAGACGAGTTCCTTGGGGCAAAGGTTGATGTGCATCTTCAAGAATAACCAAGTAGCTTGCGCCGGACTTTCCCGTTACAGTTTTGAAGAAAACCATGTTGAAAGTTGAGTTAGCTGCCAAATAAACAAAGGAATATTAGAGACGAGAAGATAGAAAATGTGTATAATTTAAATTTATGAATTTAATTATTTAAAAGGCCCAAAATAAATTTATGGGGTCAATTAATTATTAAATTTGAAATTATAAATTAAGTACATATGATAAAGGAGGCAAAGATGATGATGGGGATGATTAAAATAATTCATGTGTAAGTTTAATTAATAACTTAGCATATAGCATGTATTAAATTTAATTTAGGCCCTAGAAGCTAAAGATAATGGCCCGAAGTTTAAGCTAGTTTAAGCCCAAAGTAGTTGCGGGCTCAACAATTAAAATATAAATCTAAGTCCATGGTTTAAAATTTTGGATCCAAGTTCAAAGCAGTAGGCCCGAGGGGATTGTTCGAAGCAATGGACCAAAATTATATCAAAGCTTATTGGGCTAAGTAAAAAAGGAGGCTCAAAATTGAAAGAATAAGTTAAAATAGAGGAGAATGGGAGTTCTTCTTCAGAAGCAGAAAGCTTCTTCGAGCTTCGCCAAAAAGCATCTCCGCTCATCCATCGAGTCCGATGCACATAGTCTCCCACCACCGCTCGCCATGCCTCGCCACCGGAGTTTCCACCGCCGTGATCCGGACCCACTGCTCGACCGCCGCTCACTACGCGCAGCCGAGGTCGCGGGTTGCTGCCAAAGTTTGGCACCCTTCCGGAGATGTGAACGAGAGGCCTTGCTAAGTCGCTGCAGGTTTGAGTCGGAAACGCGACGCCCCCAGCTCGTCGTCATCACCCGCCGCGTTGGTCTGATTTCTTCACCTCGTCGCCAAAGCGTCGTCGGAGGTGTGAGCCCAACAAGCGACCACCATGGGTGCCGTTGACCGCTCTCTACCTCGACATCGTTAGTTCGACTGCTTGAGTATGTTAAAATCTTCTCTTTGGTCGAATTTTTGTAACCTCATCGCCAAAGCGTCGTCGGAGGTGTGAGCCCAACAAGCAACCACCATGGGTGGTCCGCCGTTGACTGCTTTTCACCTCGCCGTATGAGCCCGACAAGCAACCACCATGGGTGATCCACCATCGACCGCTCTCTACCTCGACATCGTTGGTTCGACTGCTTGAGTATGTTAAAATCTTCTCTTTTCTTCTCTTCTCTTCGCTTCGTTGTATTGTAAAAAAAAAAAAGAAGAAAGAACATCAAGGAAAAGAACTGAAGAGATATAGAAGTAAATATGAGAACACAAGTGATGGGGCTTACCTTGGTGATTACGTGAAGACAAATAATCAGTTTATAAAGAGAGAAAATAAACAAGAAACAAGAAGGACAAATAAAAGAAGAACAAATTAAAGAAGAATAAATTGAGAGCTTACACTTGTGAATTGGCAACCTCTTGAAGCAGAGCTGAAAGTCATGTTTGTTGGATAGCTTTGATGAAAAAAATTGAGTTCGTGGATTACCATTATATAGTAGTGGACTCATGAATGATTATTGAAATTATGGAGATTCTTTACTATAAATAAATTTGATAATTTTGAGTAAGATCTACCGAGGTGCACAAGAGATAAATTTGTTCTATATTCACTTATCTTAATGGGTAAGAAACAAATTTGTTTCATATTTTCTTATCTTGGTGAATAAGAAACACACATGTACCATATTTATGTTCCGTTGGGATGTGGTAAGTAGGAAAAGATAAATTGGGCCATCAAAAGATAGAAAAAAAATTGCAAGAAAAGAAGCAAATTTTTGCGATTCCTTCACATCAAGACACATTGTCCGTGAACAAATCGCAAGGGGGCATTTGTAAGCAATTAAAATTCACGGTCCAATCAAATGGCGACACATGGATTTTATTGATTAAATATCAATTTTAATTTATTATATTTTATTTTGGGGATTTAATAAATTTATTCCTAAAATAGATTAATAAATAATTGATAATTAATTTAAAACCCAACAAATTAAGTAGGGTTTAAATTAAGTAAAAACTTGACCCCTAAGTTAAGTAAAACATGGAAGGTTCCTGAATCAGGTCAAATTAAGCAATGACCAATCAAGCTGTGATATATTTGGAACGGCCCAAGCCCGCAGAACCAGGCCAAATCTGTCATAGACCAATCAGATTGCGAGATATTTATGGAGTATCCTCATCCTTCACCTATATAAGGAGTCCTCCTCCATTCATCACACACACTAAAATACTTGAAGACATAAATGCTCTGAAGAGATCAAGAATACGAGCAGTGCTCCCTTGAGATCTTCAAGCATCTTCAAGCCAAGAACGGCATCCGATCCGAGATCAAGGTGCCAAGCCCCTCCGATCCGGCGTTCTTCAAGTCAAGCAAAGATCAGAGATCAAGATCAAGCGAAGGTCAAGATCCAAGTCAAGTGAAGATCAAGATCAAGCGAAGGTCAAGATCCAAGTTAAGTGAAGATCAAGTCAAGCGAAGATCAAGATCCAAGTTAAGTGAAGATCAAGATCCAAGTTCAAGGTCTTCAAGTCAAGAACACTCAAGACCTTCAAGTCAAGTTCAAGCATCTTCAAGTCAAGAACAACAGCCGATCAAAGATCAAGGTGCCAAACCCCTTCGATACGGCATTCTTCAAATCAAATTCATTATCCGTGAAGTCAACGTTCTACCAAATTGAGTGGCATACTTCACAACAAATTCAAGTCAACGTTCAATCCGAACAAAGGTTCAACACCTCCGGATCAACGTTCAAGACTACACACTCGAGCTCGGACAAGCTTCGTTTGAAGATCCAGCTCAACTCGACATACGCAGTCAACATAGTCAAAGTCAACACACACAAGTCAAGTCAAAGTCAAGCCAAATTGATTCGAGAGAAGAATCAGAGAATTGATAGAGATTGTTCCTAAATTTTCAAGTTCAATCCGTTTGGATTATCATTGTAATTCTTTTGTGTTTATTTTATCATAAATACAAAATTTATTGTTACAGTTATAATTGTAATAAGCATGACCATTATGCTAACAAATGTCCTCACCCCAAGTAGGATAAATCTAGTGAACAAAATAATATTATGACTGAAACTAAAAGTTATGGGAATGTTTACTAACTGTGTTTGTGTGAATTACTTGAGCCTTTAATTTGGGTGTTTAAGTGACTTATTAATTCCGCATGTTTTTTGAAAAATTTGTTTTTTTTTCTTCTGAAAATTCATTTTTCTTGTGTGTTTTCTCTTGAATCTTTGTGTTTTCTTTGTGTGAGAAATTGTTATAATTTATTTTCTATATTTTGTGCATGTTTTGTAAGTCAAACTTTGCTATGTTTTAGGCTACTCCTAGTGAGGTGGAGTATTTGAAGATGTGTTATCTTTATGCTTTGGTGCTTAGTCTTCATGCTTTTCTGTTACTCTTAGTGAGGTGGAGCATGTTTTGTGTATCAAAATGTTTTTTGTAACGTTTGATTATTAACTACTATGTGTGCTTCTTTGTGAAGTGTCTATGTGAATATAAATGCGATAGCTAGATTGTGTTTCTTTGTGATTAGATTATGTGTCTTGAGAATTTTGTATTCTATTCTTGGTGATAAATATTAAGAATTTTGTATTCATGATCTTTGTATTTCTATGTGAATTGTTTGTGTGTCGTGAGAACTGTGACTTCTAATCTATGTGGTTTCACTTTGTGAACTTTGTGCTCAGTTCTTTTATCTTTATGATAATGTGAACAATGTGACTTCGTGTCATTTGCCTTCATGTCATGTTTTTTCTCATGACTTTTTGTCATACTTTTGAGTTACTTTGTGTTTGTCAAAATTCTAATCTTGTACTAAAACTTTTATTTTTCATTTTACAGGTATCCAAAAAAGTGCGATGATGAATTCCTACATCAGGATGATCATAATGGTGGAGTTGGTCCAAGGTGGAGATCATTGGGCTCTTTGGGCCTTTAATTATGGCATGGCCCAACTGCTGGTCTTCAATCACCAATTAATGGGTACAGTCCATTAGCCTTGCTACCTATTCAAACTCCCTCTAACACTAATGAATCACAATCATTATTCTCCCTTCACTCCTTCTCGGACCAGGTGACGTTTACTTTCCCCAAGAGAGAAAATGAGCAGATTTAAAGGCTGCCTGTTTTGCCTCTTCTTGCAGTTAGTTTTGGAGTGTTGTTTGAGGAATAAGGGCATGATTGGTATGATAAAATGGGTTGGGAATGGAATCGTCATTCCTAATTCTATTCATATTCCTACAATTGGTATGTTTTTAGTAATAGTAATCTCGATTCCAAAGGTATGTGCATTCTCTTTTTTGTGGGAATGGACATTCCTCCCACCCCTATGGTATTGCACATTTCATTCCCTCGTTCCCCCTCTCCTAGCCCCCACCACTACCCCACACTCACTCTCTCTCTCTCACACACACACATACTCCCTCCGTCCCTTCAAAAGAGACCCTTTTGCTTTTTTCACGTAGATTAATGAGTATTATTATTTAATGTGTAGTGGGTAGTTGTATTAGTGGGAGTGTAGGCCCCATATTTTAATTGTATTAGAGGAGGTATGTGGGTTCCATTATAGTTGTCAAATGGTCTGAATAAGCCCAGCCCAGCTCGTAATGGGTCAGCCTAGGCCCGACCCATGATTAACACGAGCTAAATGAACTGAATTTCATGTGTTTAAATGGGCCCCAATTGGGCAATAAATTTTTTTAAACCCAGCCCGTGAAAAGCCCAGGCCCACTTATGGCCCAGATCCATGTTCATTCCAGGCCCAGGATGGGCCAACTCAGCCCAGTTAATTTTATTATTAATATGATATTAAAGGTATGATTTGTTGACCTAAGCCCAGCCCAATATTACAGGATGCTTGATGTATTTTTCAAGTAAAATAGATAAAAAGAAACACAAACTTCAAGAAAAGTGATTGAGTCATATACTTTACAATAATTTTTTATTAACAAAAATCTCATAACGTGCTTTTGACGGGACATCTCATATGTATTGAATGCATTCTCTGATTCTCTCCTAGCATAGCAGATTTTATTGAATTAAATCATTCAGCATTTATTTAGTCTGCTGTTAGTTACTTTATGCAGTCTGCTCCTCCTGCATGTAAGAAAATGAAAAACCTTTTTAAAGTTAATCCCAACCACTAAAAGTGGTAGCATTTAAAATGGTATATCTCATTTGATATTTTTTTTTCTTCAATAAAAGTTGTTAATCCCAACCACTTTATTTTTTAAGATTTGGCTATCAATATATAATTCAATATATGACCGTTTCTTTCCTCTTTGTGATTTAATCCAAAGTTAACTTGATTAGAGAGAAAAATATAGCTGTTATCATTTCTTCAATTGAAATATTCTTTTTACATATTTGTAGCTTAAATTTGTTGAAATTTATCTATAAATACTGGTAAATTTTGCCTCATTTTACACAACACAATCAACTATTCAATTGCTACCAAATATTCACAGTCAAGTTATTATATAAGAGCAATTTTGATTTCTCCACACTCTTTGATTTTATTAGCACTAATATTTTAGCTTTCATTCATCTCAAATTTCTCAACACATATTATCCCAAATATATAATTTTAGCATCCATTTCTTCGTATCAATTATATTTGAAGAAGGTGCCACTCAAGAAATATTGAAGATTCACGAGATTAAGCTCAATTGGTAACATTTGTGTCGATTAATTTTATTTATTTAATTATTTATTTATTAATTATTTAGTTGCTATTGAAATTATTCTTAGATTGTTTTATTAATTCAATATTTTTCCTATATATATTTTTATTAAATATGAAAAGATTTTTCACAAGCCAAACTCCATCTTCTAGTACATTTCCAATAAGAGATCCTCCTCTTTATTCAACTACTAGTCACATCATATCCCAAACTATAGATGAAGATGAGACTTTTATTGATTCTTCTCAATTTACACCCAATAGTCAACCAATTGAAACTCAACAAGAATTACCTAAATTAACTAGTGATAATGAACCCCCTGTTAGGAATAAAACCAGTATAGTTTAGAATTATTTTAAATTAGAAAAAGAGGTAGCTACTTGTAAAATTTGCAAAGCTCAATTTAAGTTCAAAGTTGGTAGTGGTACAGGAACTTTATCAAGACATTTGGATAAAAAACACACAGCTTGGAAAGATAATGATTTAGATGATCAATGTAGACAACAAAATTTGACTATTACATCTAGTGGTTCAAATACTAATTATGTTTACAAGCAAGATAAAATGAGAGAAAAATTAGCAAAAATAATTGTAAGAGCCGAACTTCCATTTAATTTTGTTCAAATTATTATTTTACAGATTATATGAAAATAGTTCAACCACTTTTTAAAGGAGTTTCTCGAAATACATGTTATAAAGATGGTTATAAATTATATGAATTTGAAATTATTGCATTAGAATGTCTATTTTCTACTTTATCTTCTAAGATTTCATTAACCACATATTTATGGTTGGGAAGAGGTTCATTACATTATTTATGTGTAACAACACATTGTATTAATGACAATTTTATGTTTGAAAAGATAATTATAGATTTTAGTTGTCTTGAACATCCACACACAGGCATTCATATTTATCAAGCTATATTAAGTTGTTTGAATTCTTGGGATATAAATGATAAAATTATGTCAATTACATTAGACAATGCATCCAATAACATAAATGCCATAAGTCATTTAGAAGGATTAATGAAGCCAATGTTTGATTCAAATTTTTTCATATTCCTTGTATATGTCATATTTTGCATCTTTGTGTAAGTGATAAATTAGAAACTATTAAACCTTACACTGAAAAATTAGAAACTCATTATCATATATTGTTAGTTCCTCTGTTAGACTTCAAAAATATAGAAAAATGGTATAAAAAGCAAAAGTTCCATTTAAAATTCCATATTTAGACTTAAAAACTCGATGGTCTTCAACTTACAAGATGTTAATCGATGCTTACCCTTATGCTTCATTTATCACCAATTTAATAAACGAAGATAAAAATTTTATAGGAACACAATCCGAAAAAATTTGTGAAAAAGATTGGGAAATTGTTAATATATTAGCTCCACTATTGGAAGTCTTTAATAAAGTAACCAAACTTATATCTGGTTGTTATTATCCTACTTCTAATCTTATGTTGACAAACATGCTTGAAATTATAAAATTATTTTATGCTCATAGATCCAATGATAATGTTAAAGCAATCATAGAAAAGATGGAACTTAAATGGACTAAATATTATGAAAAAATTCCCTATTGTGCTATTTTTGCTTGCATTTTTGATCCAAGATGTAAATTAGAAGGTTGTTTATACATGGTTGAAGTGTACTATAAATGTCTTTCTTTGAATAAAGTAGAAGATTTTAAAAATGAAATAACTATCTTGTTAAACCTATTAGTTGATAAGTATTCTACCTCTGAAACTTCTAATGCTCCCACATCTAGTACACCTAGTAGTTTCACATTTGGATTTATTGGATCTTTAAAAAAACAAAAAAGTATTTCAAGTAGTAGATCTACTTATGAATTGACGCATTACCTACATTTTCCATATGAGCCAGATACTAAGGATTTTGACATATTACAATGGTGGAAAAATGAACAAAAGAACTTCCCAATTCTTTCCATAATTGCTCGTGATTTACTAACTTCTCAAATGTCTATTTTAGCATCAGAAAGTATTTTTAGTGTATGTACAAGAACAATTACAGATAGAAGAACACGACTAAGTCTAAAAACCATCAAGTATTGCATGCTTTGGAAGGATTGGCTAGATCAAGAATATCGGTTAAAAGAATTGGAAAAAATAGGAAAGTATAAAGCAATGGAAATGGAGGATGATGATCCTATTGATGACTGTGAGTCGGCATTTGAACAAACAACAATTGCTACCGAACAAGACCAAGATCAAGATTTTGGAGCCTTATATTTTCCAAGATCAGAATATCTGTATACCGAAAGTCAAAGTTTTATGTATGAATGAAAAATGATTCCTGATTAATTTTTTTGTAATTTATATATTTTTTAAAAAGTACATATACTTATCTGTTGTGTTGTCTAAAATATATTATATATTCAATAAAGGAGTTTTTTTGTTCTTGTCTTTAATGGTTTATAAATGTTACTGATAAACATCATATGTTGACATCTTCACATTGAAAGGGTTCTCAATTCATAGTTAATTCAAATTACAGATAATGAAAATTTAAATATTTTTCCCCAAACTAATGAATTAGCACAATCAATGTATAGTAAAACTAGTAACTCAAATTTAAAGTTAATAACCAAAAGTGAATTTATACAACTAAAAAACCAAGACAACTTACATAAATCACAATAAGTAGTAATGGTTCTCGCGGGATCAGCCTCCACAAATTAGATCTGAACAACAACTTGGGTGAGTAAGATCATGAAATTATTTGCTGTTGGAAAATCTATACCACAAAATATTGCAAGGTTGTGAAATAAAGAGAGAGATATATTTTATTACAGTGCAATTTGGAGTGGCTGTGGGCAAAAATAAGGAATGAGCAAGTGAGAAGGGTTTTCTTTCTAACATGTGACTGTAACCCACTTTGAAAAGGAAATTGGATTGAAAGAACTAAAGACAAAAATATTAATTTAAATATGCAATCATGTAGTTTTTCGCCCACATTTTAAGCCCGTATCAACCCACCAACCAAGCCCATGACTTAACCCGTTTAGCCCAGCTCGTGAAGCCCGGCCCAGCCCGTGAGCAGCTCATTAAATATAATTCATATGCCGAGCTGAGCCCATATTTTTTCAAAAAAGCCCCGCCCAGCCCAGCCCGTTACAAGGTAAGCCCAGCCCAGCTCAGCCCACTACATACATGGGTTTAAGCTGGCTTGGGCCGGGCTGCCCATTTTACAACTATAGGTCCCATGTGTGTAAAATAAGAAAGGGAACTCTTTGGGTGGGACGCCCAAAATGGAAAAAAAATCCTCTTTAAATGGGACGGAGGGAGTATATATATATATATAATATTTTTTAATTTATATATTATTTATTTATATAATTATAAATATGTTACTATTTTTCTACTTACCATGTAATATTTATTAAAATTATTTTTATTAAATTATTTAATAAAAAATAAAATAATAAAACATTTAAAATCTAAATAAAAAATTTAAATATTTTATATACTCAAATCGGTAAAAAAATATATAATTAAATTAAATTATTAAAATTTTTAAATATAAATGTATATAATTATTTTAATATTTATTTAAAATAAAAATTAATAAATTATATATAAAAAATTAGTATTATTAATTAAATTGAATGTATACATGTAATATAAATATAAATATAATTTTTTAAACATAGTTTAATATTTTTAATATATATAAATTTTTTTATTTGTATTTTAAATTTTATTTATATTTTAAAAATATTAATATTTTATTTTATTTTTAATTTAATATTTTTCAATAATTATTAAAATATATAAAATATTTATTAAAATTTTAATTAATTTAATATTTTATATTAATTAAATTTAAATGTAATATTATAAAAATACTATTAATGAGATTGAAATTAATTAAGGAATATAAATTCTATTACTTGAGTTATTCCTGAACGATACCAATCATAAAAAAAATATTTTTTAATCATTCCATTCCCATTACTATTCCATTCATAAGTTCATTCCATTCCCCTATTATTCATTCAGTCATACCAATCTAGCAGTAAGGTTATTTTCTGTGGTGGGTTACTAGACTATAATCCTCTACGTATCTTGATCTATTCCCATCGTGAATCATTTGTTCTTTGTGAATAAAAACTCATAAATCTGAGCACCCAATGCCTTCATCTCCGATGAAGACAACTGCATCCAAAAAACAATAGAATCAGAGAGGGTCAGTTGTTCACCGTCTGGTGCTGGGCGAGTCATGTTTGTGGGTGTTCTTCCCCATTCTGATCCGTTCAGAAGCTCTTGTGAAAGGGAAGAATATCCTCTCTTCTTTGTTATAGATTCGTTCTATTTTTTGGAAAAATTTTAGATTTGTTCTACAACGTTTCTTTTTTTTTTTATATTTACAGATTGGTTCTGTCTCCTAACTATCTGAATCCATTTTATCTCACTGTATGTGTAGAGTTTAAGCATGGTAGCAGGCAGGATGCGGCTCCAAGGTGGGAGTTGCTCGTCCAGTTGCCGCTTGAACAAGGATACGAGGGATCCGCCCCCATTAAGAACGGTCTGGTGGCTCATAGAGTTGGTATGGTGTTAACGTCTAAGACACTGCTCTAGTGAAATAGCTTGACCCTTCTTGTTATTTCTGTTGCCCTGAGGCAGCTGGTCCTCCATATTTGCTCTTATTTGTGATTCTCTGAGGTGGCTAAACCTTTTTTTTGAGATTTTATTATGGTATTTGTTATCCTGGTGTGGATTTTGCTTCTGTTGGTTAATATTCTTATTTGTTAGTTTATTTCTTCTTGTGGTCTTTGCTTTGTGCTTAAAATGGCTTTCAATTCCTTTGACATGACTCCTTTTGATGGTAAAATTGATTTTAAAATTTGAAAACAAAAGATGAAATGTCTTATGGTTCAACAACGTATGTTTAAGGCCATTGACGGAACGCATGCTGAAACTATAACTAAATAAATGAAATCTTAAATGAATGAGCTTGAATTATCATCCATCATTTTAAATCTCTCTGACTCAGTGTTAAGAAAGGTTGGTCACTCTGATTCCGCTAAAAATATGTGGAAAAAATTGAATGAATTGTTCAACGTATCATCTTTGCCTAGTAGAATGTTCTTGCTTGAAATTTTTTTCAGTTTTAAATTAGATTTGAATAAGGTCATTGATGAAAACTTGGACATTTATACAAAGCTTATTATTGATATTAAGCAATCTGGTGACAAACACATTGATGAGTACTCTTCCATTGTCTTGTTAAATGTTATTCCTGATACTTATAGTGATGTCAAATCTATTATTATGTATGATCGTGATGATGTTACTCTTGATGTTGTGATAAATGTTCTAAAAAGTAAGGAACATGATTTAAATCACAATGGGGGTGATAAAAATTTTGGGAGAGTGATATTTGTCAAGGGAAATCATAATAATAAGTTTAAGGTTAAGAATCGTAATGTTATAATTTTATGAGCGTGGCCATTATGCTAATAATAGTCCTCACCCTAAGAAGGATAAATCTAGTGAGCAAGCTAATATTGTGACTGAAACTTAAAGTTATTGGGAAGTTTACTAGTTGTGCTAGTGTGAATTACTTGAGTCTTTAATTTGTGTGTTTAAATGGCATATTAATTCTGTATTTTTTTGAAAAATTTATTTTTTTTTTCTGAAAATTTATTTTTCTTGTGTGTTTTCTCTTGATCTTTGTGTTTTCTTTGTATGAGAAATTGTTAAAATTTGTTTACAATGTTTTGTGTATGTTTTGTATGTGATAATTGCTATGTTTTAGGCTACTCCTAGTATTTACATATTTTCTATTTTTATACTTTGGTGCCTAGTCTTCATGCTTATTTGTTACTCTTAGTGAGGTGGAGCATATTTTGTGTATCAAAATATTTTTTTAAACATTTGATTGTTAATCACTACGTGTGCTTCTTTGTGAAGTGTCTATGTGACTATAAATGCGATAGCTAGCTTGTATTTCTTTGTGATTAGACTATGTGTCTTGAAAATATTGTATTCTATTCTTGGTGATAAATGTTATGAATTTTGTATTCATGATCTTTGTGTTTCTATGTGAATTGTCTGTGTGTCGTGAGAACTGTGAGTTTTAATCTATGTGATTATACTTTATGAACTTTGTGTTCTCTTGAGAACTTTGTGCTCAGTTCTTTTATCTTTATGATAATGTGAACCATATGACTTCGTGTCATCTGCCTTCGTAGTATTTTTTCTGATGAATTAGTATCATACTTTTGACTTATTTCGTGTATGTCAAAATTCTGGATCTTGTACTAAAACTTTGTGTTTTTCATTTTGCAGGTGTCCAAAAAGGAGCGATGATGAATTCCTAAATCAAGATGATTACAATGGTGGAGTTGGGCAAAGGTGGAGATTGCTAGGCCCATTGGGCCTTTATTATGGCCCAACTGCTGGTCTTCAATCCCCAATTAATGGGTATAGCCCATTAGCCTTGCTGCCTATTCAAACTCCCTCTAGCCATAATGAATCACAATCATTATTATCCCTCCATTCCTTCTCGGACTAGGTGACGTTTACTCTCCCCAAGAGAGAAAATGGGCTGATTTAAAGGATGCTTGTTTGCCTCTTCTTGCATTTTGTTTTCTTTGTGTGAGGAATAAGGTTGTCTATTCCCATTTTGAATTATTTGTTCTTGGTGAACAAAAACTCAGGAATCTGAGCACCCGACGCCTCCATCTCCAACGAAGCCCGACGATGATGACTGCATCCACCTAACAGTGGTGTCAGAGCGGGTCAGTTGTTCGTCGTCCGACAACGGCGAGTTCTTTTTTTAGGTGTTCTTCCCCCTTTTGATCTATTCAGAAGCTCTTATGAAAGAGAAGTATCTCTTCTCTTCTTTGTTATAGACTTGTTCTATTTTTCGAAAAAATTTCAAATTTGTTCTGTTACGTTTCTTTTATGAAATTTACAAATTGGTTATGTCTTCTAACTCTTTGCATCTATTTTATCTCACTGTGTGTAGAGTTCAAGCATGGTAGCGAGCAAGATGCGGCTCCAAATTGGGAGTTGCTTGTCCGGTTAGCGCTTAAATAAGGCTACGAGGGATCCGCCCCTTTTAAGAACGAGTTGGTGGCTCGTAGAGATGGTACAGTGTTCTCGTTCGAGACATCGCTCTGGTGAAATAGCTCCTCTTGTTATTTCTGTTGTCCTGAGATGGCTGGTCCTCCATATTTGCTCTTATTTGTGATGCTCTGAGGTGGCTAGACCTCTCTTTGAGATTTTATTGTGGTATTTGTTATCCTGGTGTGGATTTTGCTTCTGTTGGCTAATACTCTTATTTGTTAGTTTAATTTCTTCTGTGGTCTTTGCTTTGTGCTTAAAATGGCTTCCAATTCTTTTGACATGACACCTTTTGATGGTAAAATTGATTTTAAAATTTGGAAACAAAAGATGAAATGTCTTTTGGTTAACAACGTGTGTTTAGGGACATTGATGGAACGCATGCAGAAATATAACTGAAGAAATGAAATCTGAAATGAATGAGCTTACTTTATCATCAATCATTTTAAATCTCCATGACTCTGTGTTAAGAAAGTTGGTCACTTTGATTCCGCTGAAAATATGGGGAAAAATTGAATGAATTTTTCAATGTGTCATCTTTGCCTAGTAGAATGTTCTTGCTCGAATTTTTTTTAATTTTAAATTAGATTTGAATAAGGACATTGATGAAAATTTGGACATTTTTACGAAGCTTATTATTGATATTAAGCAATCTGGTGACAAACACATTGATGAGTACTCTCCCATTGTCATGTTAAATGTTATTCCTGATACTTATAATGATGTCAAATATGCTATTAGTATGATCATGATGATGTTACTCTTGATGTTGTGATATATTCTCTAAAAAGTAAGAAACATGATTTAAATCACAATGGGGGTGATAAAAATTCTAGGGGTGTTATATTTGTCAAGGGAAAGCATAATAATAAGTTTCAGGCTAAGAATCGTAAATGCTATAATTGTAATGAGCATGGCCATTATGCTAATAAATGTCCTTACCCCAAGAAGGATAAATCTAGTGAACAAGCTAATATTGTGACTGAAACTTAAAGTTATGGGGAAGTTTACTAGTTGTGCTCGTGTGAATTACTTGAGCCTTTAACCTGTGTGTTTAAATTTCTTATTATTTCTGCATGTTTTTTTAAAAATCTTTTTTTTTCCTGAAAATTATTTTTCTTGTGTTTTTTCTCTTGAATCTGTGTTTTCTTTGTGTGAGAAATTATTGAAATTTATTTTTTATGTTTTGTGCATGTTTTGTATGTCTAACTTGCTATATTTTCGGCTACTTCTAGTGAGGTGGAGTATTTACATATTTGTTATCTTTATGCTATGGTGCCTAGTCTTTATCCTTATTTGTTACTCT
Source organism: Pogostemon cablin (assembly GCA_023678885.1). NCBI lineage: Eukaryota > Viridiplantae > Streptophyta > Magnoliopsida > Lamiales > Lamiaceae > Pogostemon > Pogostemon cablin. Next base: position 16,026,128 of record CM042981.1, on the reverse strand, counting down.
TAGTGAGGTGGAACATGTTTTATGTATCAAAGTATTTTTTATAATATTTGATTATTAATTATTATGTGTGCTTCTTTGTGAAGTGTCTATGTGACTATAAATGAGATAATTTACTTGTGTTTCTTTGTGATTAGACTATATGTCTTGAGAATTTTGCATTCTATTGTTGGTCATAAATATTATGAATTTTGTATTCATGATCTTTGTATTTCTATGTGAATTATTTGTGTGTCGTGAGAACTGTGAGTTCAAATCTATGTGATTACACTTTGTAAACTTTATTTTTTTTCTTGATAGCTTTGTGTTCAATTTTTTTATCTTTATGATAATGTGAACAATGTGACTTCGTGTCATCTGCCTTCGTGGCATGTTTTTTACCATGACTTTATGTCATACTTTGACTTACTTCGTATTTGTCAAGATTTTAGATCTTATACTAAAACTTTGTGTTTTTCATTTTCCAGGTATTCAGAAAGGTGTGATGATGAATTCCTACATCAAGATGATCACAATGGTGGAGTTGGGCCAAAGCGGAGATTGTTGGGCCCTTTGGGCCTTTAATTATGGCCCAACTGCTAGTCTTCAATCACCAATTAATTGGTACAGCCCATTATCCTTGCTGCCTATTCAAACTCCCTCTAACCCTAATGAATAACAATCATTATTCTCCCTCCACTCCTTTTCGGACTAGACGATGTTTACTCTCCCCAAGAGACAAAATGAGTAGATTTAAAGGCTGTTTGTTTGCCTCTTCTTGTAGTTAGTTTTGGAGTGTTGTGTGAGGAATAGGTTGTTTTCTTTAGTGGGATACTAGGCTATAATCTTCAATGGATCTTGGTATATTCTTATTGTGAATCATTTGTTCTTTGTGAACAAAAACACAGGAATCTGAGCACCCGACTCCTACATCTCTGACAAAGCTCTGACGATGACGACCGCATTCACCTAACAGCTAAGACTCCTCACTGAAGGATCCAAGTGTATCCGATTGGATTAACGACACAGATTCTACACTTTGCTAGTATGTAAATATGTATTTCTCAATCGATACTCTGTAATATCAACATGTGATAATATGAACAGTTAAATTATTGTCTTCAACAGTCAAAAGAAAAGAATAAAACGAAAAGTCTTTTGCTGTGAGAGTAAAGATATAAATGAAAGTTTCTATTTCTTTTTTGTGAAGAAGCTAATCAGAATCTAAATGAACTTGCACATTATATATCTTTATATAATGTAACTGTCTTAATTATTCCTTAATTCTCTCAAAAAATCGGAAGGCCGAGTCTTCACGTGTTCTTTTCTATTGCGTTTTAAAGAAATCAATGGGCTTGATCATAAAGTCTATCATCTGGGCTTATATATATCTAATTTAAAATAACCCATCTATTAATTTAAGAATCAATTCAATTGATTTATTCTTTTAACCAATTTAATACAATTAATTTTATTGTAATCAAATAACCAAATTATTTAATTATAATACATAGTTAGCAATTTAACTATTGTACCAATTGATAAAAGTCCTTCATTCAAATTAAAGTATGATTCTTTAGGTTTACTACATACTCTAGCAGTAGGCTTACAACACTTGTAACTTATAAATAAGGATTATTGTATTAATTAATTCAATTAATTAATTCACTTAAAATTAACTATTTAATTTAAAGAACTTACTAATCACGGTAACACTTAGCAAGTAGCGTGATCATCTATTGTTATATAAAATAGCTATTAAACTTGCAAATTAACGAATGACATACACATACAGTCCTTCTGACAGATAATCTCTCGATTGAGTCTAGAGTAGGAATATTAGTTGAAGCTCCACTAACTCAATAATAGTGCTTTTATTTTATGCTAAAATGATGCATTATGAATCTTTATTCTCGTTGTCTTGGCCAAGGTCTTTGAATCATTAACAATAAAATACACAGGAGATTATCTTGTCTTAAACAAATGTCAGATTCTATCTTAGCCACACATAAGTCTTCATGTACATCAATATAATACCCAACCCCATTTATGATTGCTAAACAATCTAAAGATAAATCTCAATATTACAAGATGTACACAAGACTATCGTAGTGCTTCAAGTCTAAGGACTAATTGTATACTATCGTAATTAGAAAATTCTCTTTTTGATATATCAAATAAGAATTTCCCTTGGATCATGCTCGATAAACTTATTCTCTAATAAGTATATGAATTTGTGTCACAAAACCAAGATTGATAGAATGCAATATCCTTGTCCCATGAACATTCATCATATGTACAAGTCTTTACTGAGTTATTCTTTATCTCATTCAGAAAAACTCTTGACTCGAAACAAATTTTAAGACCAAAGCTCTATGTATAATTCCATGATCACCATCATATGCGTGACCATACATTTCAGCTTAAATTAGTCTAAGGACTTTATCTAATAAGTAAATGTATAATTCACAATATAGATAAATTAAAACAACCTTTAATAATATAATTTTCAATGAGATTGTTTACATTCAAAATGTAAAGAGTACAATCCAATCTAATTGGTGCGCTGGGCACACTATTCTAACATTGCGAGTCCATTTTGATAGTAGACTCGTATGGTAGGGTAAGGTAAGGGATATCTACTCCACGTACTACCCTCAATCCTATTTTTATTATCTTATTTACCCAATTACCCTCAAATTTATCATTGGGTAGGCGCGAATATTGTGTGAAGACAAAGATTTAGGTGAGACCGTCTCACAGAATGATTTCAGTGAGACAGATTATAAGTGATAACATTTTAATAAAAATGATACTCAATTGGTGAAAAGTGATAATGGTTAGTGAACTATTTCATGAACAATTTATAGTCAAAATAAAAAATGGTACTCCCTCCGTCCTAAGTATTTTTACTCATTTGTACAGGCACCAAAATTAAGAAGTGTTATTTTTTTAATATACTCCTTTCGTCTCGAAACTATGTATATGTTTGTTTTTTGCATGGAGATTAAGGAGTATAATATTTTAATGTGGAGTGAAGTGAGAGAAATAATATTTGTATGTGTCGTGGGTAATTATATTAGTGTAGTGTGTGGGCCCCATATGGATATAATAATTGTTTTGTGTGAGTCTCATCTACCAAAAAAAAATGTATACTTTATTTTGGGATGGACCAAAATGGAAAAAATGTATACCTAGTTGTGGGACGGAGGAAGTATAACGTAAGAAAAAATATGGATAAATTTGTAATTTTGTGAGAAAAAGTAGATAAAGTTGTTAAAATTTTGAATAAAGTGTAAAAATATAAATAAAGTTGTTGAAATTGATGAATAAAGTATAAAAAGTAGGTAAGATGTAGAGTGTATTTTTATCATTACCATTTATGGAATGAGTAAAAAATACGAGGAATAACTCAAAATGGAAAGCAGGTAAAAATACGTGGGACTGAGGGAGTAACATTTTTAAAGAAAAGTTTTAACATTCTTAATAAAAAGTGATGACTAATTAAGAAAGTATAAAATAGTCTCACCGTGAGACAGTCCCATGTAGACTGCCCCTTGTGTGAATATAGTCAATGTCCATTGTAATCTATCTGTAAAACCTCGACCTATCCTATCCGACACATATGACCCGAATTTGATATTTGAAAAAAAATTAAAAGAAATAACTATCAATGCAGCATATTATGAGATTAATTAATATATCAATAATAATTTTATAATATAATCAAGTGACTTTCACCTTAACCAAAAATGCAACACGATTAAAATATAGATTAATTATAAATACAAATTGTCGGGTGCCTGTTGAGTCTTAGTCTATTTATACAGGGATTTGTACGAAGTGTTTTCAACATTACATACAACATTGGCTTGTATCAGTAAACTTGTACAAAATAAACAAGTTTGAAACAACGTAAGACTCGAACGTACGGATTACTCAATATTTCCACAATCTTGTATCTGTAATGGCCTCATGTCATAAATATCACTATCTAGGAAAAAGTGATTACAAATACAGATTCTTAAGATGAAAATATTCTTTCCACTCTCGAATATAAAATTAGATCTATGTGATCCAAACAAGTTATCAAATGACAAACCTAGACTGGAATATTTAAGCCTACTTCAAGTATGCAGTTCCACTACCTGTGAACAGTACATATAAGACGTACGTGGTAACAGTATAAACTAAATGTGGCACAAAGTGTGATATCACTTGAGAAAACACTACAAGAGAAACATAAAAATATGAAATCTAAGAGTGGTGATTCTCTAGTTTGTAGAGGAGTCTCTCTTCATTGTTTTGACCATCCAGCAGCACTTTAAATAAGCGAGTAGTTACTGCCGGAGTTAGGAAAGTGAGTGGTCCAAATGAGAGGGAAGAATCACTAATGTGTGAGGTAAAAACCACCAACTACTCTGTGGGCCCCAGGACAATCAATTGGGCCAAGGATCCATAAATAATAAAATAACCACCAACTACTTGGATAACCTCCACATAAAAAATCACTAGAATGTGACTTCTTTTGAATCTTCTGACAGGCATCAATATCAACTTCCAAATACCTGAAACAACATTAAACACAATGCAATCGAACAACATAAAAATGTTAGCTGTTAGAAAAATCATTGAGGATTGGCGTGATTCCAGATATGATGACACTAGCTTCAACACTCACATCAACAATCACACCTAATCACGTCTATCCACAACCACACAACCTGATGCAAAAACTAATCATAGTATATCAAGATAACCAGTTCAATACATCAAAAGTTAGTTCGAATATAATGTAGATAAAGATACCATGAATAACAAGTGTTCATCAATCAAAACAGAATATAAGCTAAGCAAAACATAAACAATTTAATCAACTAAAAGTTCAGAGCTTATAAAGAAAAAGGAAACGAAACAAGTTCAGCAAGAAATAAAAGGCAATCAGTATAACGGGTCAATCACCAAATAGTAAGAAGATAAGTAATCAATTTAGACAACATCCAACTTTCATCAACAATCAAATTCATGAACTCTCCTAAGTAGTAACTTGTCTTTCAATCTCCTTTTTAGCTTCATCAATGATGTCTTCAATCACAAATCCCCTAGAACTCGAGCTTACAATAGCAGCATTGGTTAGTGTACCAGCATCATGAACATCTCCCTCTGTGGGTGTGGAAAGAATTCTAGTTTATAATGTCTTTCTTTCTTTTAAATATATATTTGTTAGTTTATAGCTTTGGCATGAAGTCTTAAATGACAAATCTTTCGAGCAAGAGAAGTTACTTGCTCTTCAATGTACATGTGATGCACTGTAATAGAGACAACTATTCTAAATTGAGCAGAAGTTTTCATGCGAAGCGAAATGTTGCCAATATCAGGGGCAACATCTGATGGATTAGCATCAGGCACAGTATTTTGAGATACATAAGGTAAATCAATGACATGATTTCATTCAAGTACAGATTTAGCAATACCAAATACAAGAGAGTTTGAGGATAAGATGTCTCCTCGAGCCTTAGCAGCTCCTTAATTTAATAACATGAAATGAATCAAAGCAGGGTATGACAGCTTGCCAACCTTAAACACTTTTCCAGCATAGCTCAACGTATTAGTGTAAATCTCACCAAGATTAAAGAGCAGATTCTTAAAAATCTTGTAGATCAAACATGCATGCTCAATAGCAGTATTTTTCAAACCAGACCAGACTGGCTGATTCAACCGAGAACCGAAGCCTTTCAAAAACCCCCCATAAAACTATTTTAGTAATTAAACCAGATAAAACTGGTTTGAACTGATTAAAACCAGAATAACCAATCAATCAGCCAAACAGAAAATCGTCCATCCATTGTAAGTTGAGAAACCAGCAGAACAAAATAAGTCTAGCCACTTTGTTACTCTAGTCGCCACCCATCGTGAATAGCACCGCTGGGGAATTCTTTGCCATAAAGAACGCGAGGCCACCTTGGAAGAAAGACAGCGACGAGAATGATGAGAGTCCGTATCTACCCAGAGAGAAAATTGAAAGGCATTCTCTATAATTTCATCTCCTTCCACGTCCTCTCCACCTGCTTCAAGTTCATGGCCATCACATTCATCTCTGAAATTGAGTTGTATGTCAACATATTGGACTTGGAGTAGAGAGTGGATTGGAGAGGCTACGGCAAAGTCGACGAAATGCAGAATTTATTGAGTGGGAAAAAGAAAAGATGGAGAGAGAAACTAAGTGATTACGCGGCACTGGGTGGAAGGTGATTCAGTCAAAACACAAACAATATAGCTTGCTTATGGGCCTTAAATTTAGGGGTAACTTTTAATGTTGATTTGAGAACAGTATTATGCATTACACAATTTAAATTTTGAAGCCCAAAAAAATTGGAGTAATTATAAAATCATATATAAAATACTCCTATATATAATGAAATATTATTAAAAATATGTAATTTTTATTTTTCGGTGGAACTCTGAATTGTTGAGGACACCGATTTGTTCTCCAATCCAATTATAACAACACTGCTCAGTAGTAACTCTAGTGGTGTTTAATGAAGGAATTCAGTTATACACATAAATTATACAACACATGATGCAAACTAGTCAAACTTGAGGTAAATTCAACAACATTCAACAACATTCTCAGCATTCACAGTTCAAAAAAAGGAATGCAACAATTTCATTCGTATTAGTAACGAATGCAACAATTTCATCCATATTAGTAAATTCAACAACATTCTCAGCATTCACAGTTCCAAGAAAAGCATTAATTTTTGTAAAAGAAAGAAAATAACACATTTAAAGTAGACTCTACAAACTTTGAACTAGTGCTTTTGTTCATATTTTTACAAATGTGAGCATAAAATTAACATACCCAGTTACTGCAAAATGAACAAGAGTACCTAAGAGTTTGGAGCAAATGTCTTCCCTTAAAGAATTAGATCAGATTGTACAATTGCAAGTCAACATCTTTCATTTTTCTTCATGGATGACATCTTTCTTCGAAAACTTCATGTATCTACTCTTTGAATCCTCAAAGTAGAACTTGTCAATCCCACATTTCTCAAGATCATAATCAAAATCAAAATCAACATCAAAATCAGTTTCTTTGTCACTAGAAGCATTAGCTGGTTCAGTATCAGACTCAATATTCTCAGGTTCATCAACGTAAGATCTTTCAAGCTTAGGAGTAGGTGTTGGATATCACCTGCATTAGATTCACTTTCTGAGCTTAAGTAACCTTTCTTACTAGACTCAGCTTTCTTAGGAGCATCCTTCTATTCATTATCAGAGGAAGAAGGTGATTCAATATCATTGGATCAGATGGTTCTGCTTCAGCATCAACCGCGGATGTTGCATTAGTGGTAACAACATCTGCAACAACATCATCAATGATCTTTTTAGATCTAGTTCAGCATCTTCAGAAAGTGTTGCCTCATTGGCGTCAACATCAGTAATAACACTGGGAGCTCTCTTCTACATTCTCAAGGCCTTATAGAATTGAGCCAGAGTGGGTTCATGAACAACATCATCCACTTCCATAGGAGTAGAAGAGGATTCAACATTATCAGTTTCTAATTCAGAAATAGGAATGTAAGATTTTCCTTTACTAGAACTTGGTTCAACATCAAGAGTAACCACAGTATACTTCTTCTGAATGTGGAGAGACCAGTGAGAGAGAGGAGCCTTTCTCGTCAGTGCAGCCTTGGGAATTTTAGCCATGATTTCAACAGGTGGAATGATGATGGCGAGGACACAAGCAATAAAATCTCTGTATGGGTAAGAGAACTAGTAGAAGAAGGTGAGAATGGAACTTTGACGGGATACAAAGATTTGAAATCCATGTAAAGGGGGTTTTCTGGATTGTGAGAAAGATGAGAAGATTCACTAGGAATCTCAGAGACATTTGGAATGGGAGAAGAGTAGGGATGGCATTGGGACAGGCTAAAGCGGGTACCTATCTGCCCTGCCCCATGCACTTGCCTCGCTGCCCCGCTTCGTGCCCCGCTATGGGTTAGAATTTTAATACCTAGACCTACCACAGTATTGGACGAGTCCGCCCCACCCCATTTAATTTGGTGTATATATATATATATATATATATATATATATATATATATATATATATATATATATATATATATATATATATATATATATATATATATATATATATATAAACTACATTTTAAATTTTGTTCACTTAAAAAGTCTTCCAATATCCACCCTAAAAAAACATATCATTCAAAATACCACAACATCAATACCAACAGTATTTTCATTGCAAACTACAATATCAATACCAATAATAAGTTCATTACAACCAATATCCAATACCAACTGTAAGTTATCATAAAAGAACTAAGTTCATAGGTAAAATATCCATTACAAACCATGAAATACAACAAAAGTTTAGTCCTATATATATAAGTAACAGTCTCCTAAATTCATTACAAACCATTGCTGAAAAGGTAAATTTATATTTCAGTACCGACGGTTACAATACACAAAAGTATAAAGTGGGACGAATCTATCCTATCACTCCCTTGGCTAAAGGCACAAGGTATACAATTTTAAACATTCAAAAAGATTTGGTATTACAAACCATTAGCTCTCCCATGTTCTTTACTCAAGTACTCATTGAACCATTAGTTTATATCTTTCTTTCCATACTAATCCTTCTCTTACAATAATAAACAAGAATCTCAAATAAAATATTGAGAGATTTAAAGTAGTGTATTGATATCAAGACTTTTAATTAGTATATATATAAATTTTATATTAACATACCACATGTTCGCCTTCAACATCAGAGTCATATAATACACTTGCATGTGCATTTTCACCGGATGTGACATCTATATAGTAAAGAGTATAAATATAAATATTTATACCAAAGTCACAATGTATTAAGTAAATATATAGAATACAATAATTGAAGTAAATTACCTTTCATCTGAATTAATAACCAATTTTGCGCACACATTAAAGCCTCTATGGTTTTCGGGTGAAGTCTACTATGATGAGGGCCAATTAATCTTTCAAATTGTGCTAAAAGCATACTCAAAAGTTACTGTAGAGACGAGAATAACTAAAATATCTTTTGCCATTTAGCTTAAGATCGGATATTTACCCTTATTTAATTTTCACCATGATAAGACATTAAAATCTTGAACATCGGGTAAAGTTTCTTCTTCTAAGTAGTGATCCAACTCTGACCTCATTGGTTTTCTTTTCCTTTGAGATTTAAATAAGTGAAATTCAGAAAGAGACGATGAATTTGTAGTTTGACTACCCTCTGATGATCCACAGCCTCACTAGCCTCTTTTGAAGAAACTCTCTCATATTGCTCATGTAACTCACAACATAACTTGAGAATATTCTGTAACTCATTTTCACCTCCTAAACCATAAATCATTCAAAAATAATAGTCGAAAATATCAGTTTTGTACCTTTATACCTAAGATCAAGCAAAACTGCCACCCCCATCAAACTATTCACAATAGACCAATATTTATCAAATTTTTCTATCATTTTTTAAGCCATTGACTCAATAACTTTAACACCAGAAACTTGCCACTGGACTAAAGCCAACTTAATGTCACATATATTAGGAAAATATAAGGATATTGAGTGCCCCCAAAAATCTTAATTGCAGTGTAAAATACCTTAGGCTTGCCACAAATTTCATTTGTAATTTTCCAATCATCAGTATTTGGGCAACACTTGTACTTTGAATCACGGTGCTTCAAACGAGTAAACACATCTTTATATTCAAGGACCACTTGCAACATCAAATATGTCGAATTCCAACGTGTTTTATAACCAAGAGCAAGTTTTTTTGTAATTGAAACATGAACCTGATGAGCCGCTTCCTCAAACTTATCCCATTTCTTTTGGGTGCTCGACCAATAAGCAACACTATCTCTTATTAACAAAATTTCCTTTCCAATGACATCTAAACCATATTTAATATGTGAGCACAACAATGCATATGGGATAACTTACCACCAACTAATAAAGTTTCCAAGGAAAGCTTTTCTAAGAGCAACTTCATCATAGCATCATTGGTCGAACAATTATCAATTGTTACAGAAGATAATTTTCGATCCGTGTTCCAATCTAGGAGACAGTCAAGTAATGCTTCACAAAGAACTTCACTTGTATGTGGACTTGCCACAAATATAAACCTACAAAAGTTTAAAAATGAATTAGTAAAAATCAAATAAGTAATGAGATAATTCAAACATATATCACAAATATGTGGTTTATTACTAATACCCGATAATTTTGCTATTCAGTTTCCAATTATTGTCAACGTAATGGGCAGTGATGGCCATGTATCCTTTTCTTTGAAAAGAGGATGTTCACATATCCATTGTTACAGTTATGCGGCTTTCATTCTTCCCAAAAATTTGTATAGTGGCTTCCTTTTTTGACTCATATATCTTCAAGTAAGATGCTTTAATTGTGTTCATAGGGTTGAAAAGTGGATTCAAACTCTTGCAAAAGGAACTAAATCCTTCATGGTCCACCATTTTTAAAGGATATTTATGTATAATGATCATTTTTTTCAAATTCTTTGTGAGCGAACTCTTTGTCAAATGTATAAGGTGAAAGTTTCATTTTTCCTTTGGAAAATTTAGCTTGTAAGAGTTGTTGTATTATATCCTTCATTTTCTTCTTAGAACATCTTTCAATGTGCTTAAGTGACTAGTACCTTGCCTTTGATCTCCCAATAATAACAATCCACATGTCTTGTATTTAGCTTTCAAATGAGCACCAATCTTCAATTTGTTATAATGATCCCAAGCTTTAGAAGTAACCTGTCCACCAATAGTTTTCAAGGCATTTGAAATACTTGGAGAACTTTTTGTGTCGGGAGATGATGTGTTTGGAATAGAATGCAAGTCATTTGGTGACATTTGATCTTTTGATTCAGACATCATATCAATGCTAACGGGTGACATGGGAGATGGAGATGGAGCTATAGATTTGGATGTCATGATATTAGAGTAAATATTTCTTGCAAGTAATGAGTATTGCAGTAACTCCATTAGGATATATAGTCCATAATTAAAAATAATTCCACATGAAAATACCAAAAAAATTCAAACCCAATTTCCAAAAACATAGAGGAATTAATAAACTCCATAACCTCACATATATGTATACTTACAAAATCATGTATTTCTATATACATGCGTGTTCAAAATAAACAAGAGATCCATCATCACAACAAAAGAACTGAGGGCAAATTTAAAAAAAAATTACAATATATTAATTAAAAACAAAACATTAACTTACATGATCAGCAGATTAATTTAAGTAAAAACCAAGGGCTTAAATTATCGAAAAAACTCAAACCCAATTCTATCGAGCCATCGCGGATGAATTTCACTTGCCTAATGATTAGAGCTATTTTCACCTAGATTTTAGTGTCTTTTTATATGTATTTTCGTATTATTTTATCCGTATTTTATATGTTATTTGGTTGTGTTTTGTATTTTTATTGAAATGTGTGTGAATGAGCTTAAACGTAAGATTTTCACTTTTTATTGGATGCTAAACATGATAAGGAAGATGTAGGAAAAAGCGGATCTCAATTCGGAGTTGAAACGAGGGAGAACGAGCCAAAACAATGAAGAAATGCAGGAGCCAGCACACGAGCCGTGTAGCCAACACGGCCCTGTAAGAGTTGGCCGTGTGGCGACATCTAGTCATTCAACACGGGCAACGTCCGATCGTGTCCAGTCGCACGAGTCGAGTCGGGAGCACGAGCCGTGTCGCCAACACGGCCCTGTAAGAAGGTGGCCGTGTGGCGACATCAGAAGAGCCAACACGACTACACCTGTGCCCGTGTTACAGCACACGACTCGTGTTGCAGCACACGAGCCGTGTTGCGTAACACGGCCCTGTAAGGCGAGGCCGTGCGGGAGCATCAGAAGACACAACACGGCCACCTCGTGGCCGTGTTGCAAAGCACGACTCGTGCGGGGTATTTTCCTGCAGAAATTTCCAGATCCTTCTAGAAGCCTCCAAAGGGGTATAAATACCCCTTTATTCAACAATTGGCAGAAAAAAATCCGAAATCCTATCATCTACACACACCTCACACACCATTTCTTCCATTTCCCACCATCATCTTCATCCACCTTCATCCATTTTGATCCATCTTCATCATCTCCATTAATTCTCCATCAAAACTTCATCCCTTCCATTGGGTGTGAGAGATCTCAAGGAATCAAAAGCTAGAGGTGGAGATCAAGAAGAATAGAAGATTCTCTTCAAGAAATTGATAGGGAAGAATCCATTCATTTTGTATTTCTTTAGATCTTAGACTATGGGTAATTGTAATGAATCATTTAATTGTTTTATTACTTTTACTATGATAGGCTAATCCCTCTAGTGGGATTAGGAACATGAAGAGCATATTAGATTTATATTATCATGTGGATTAAATTGGTTTTTGATTTAATTGATGTTGATTTCTATTCATGGAGTTTAATTGTCTTGATGTTGTGATGGCATGGTTTGTTATTCATGAATGTTTATTGGTTTAATGGATTGTTGATCAATGGATTATTTGTGGTAATTAAATGCTATCATGATGCTCATGTATGTATTGCTTGGAGTGAGACGGAAACGACCCTCTATAGTATTAGGAAGGCATGATTAGACATTGAGTTTGGGTTTGACCGAAAGGATATTTGAATTCAATGAGGGGAACCAATCCATTCGTTGGCCTTAGTACACAAAAAGGGAGAGTTTAGTCTAACTAGTACCTAGATGGAAGGGGTTAATGTTGGGCTTTGATCTTAAGTGCTTTTGGGAGTCTAAAATGGATCAACAACCTTTGTAACCCGAAAGGGAGCTTAGGATACATTCGTGATCACCCTTAGTCTACATCAATTGAGTTGAATTCCGTTTGCATGATAATATGAATTGAGTATGCTTGGATGTTTCTAATCCCATGTTTTTCCATACTTGAACTTTAGCACCCATTTTCATTACTTGTCATTTATCTTATTTACTTGCTACTTGTTTAGTTGTTAACCAATCTCCAAACCCCCGATCATCTTTACAGAAACAACATGAACATGAGTTCACGTATTTTGCTAGTCCGAACATAACTCCTTATTGGATTGATAATTTTTCTTGGGATATACTACTACAACGATCGAGTATTCTTGCTCGTGTGTGCTACAAAATAGGCAAACAAGAAAATGGCGCCGTTGCCAAAGGGGAGTTTGACGGACTAGTCGAGTACTGTGTTATTGTTTTAGTTGTTCTTGATAAGGATTTATTTTATTTTATTTTATTTACTATTGTTGTTTGTGGTCTCACTCTTGGCCTTTTCGTAGGTGTTTTATGATCACAAGATCAAAGGGAAATCAATCGATCATTCCTTTGAATTTGGAGATTGAAAGGACCGCACGACAAAGGAAACGAGAGAGGCGTAAAGCTAGAAAAGAAAAAAATATGGAGAATCAACGGGGAGACAATGTTAATTATGACCCACCCCAAGATCCTTTACAAGATCAAAGGGGGGTACAAGAAGGAGTGCAAGAGAATCAAGCGGAGATAATGAGGAATGTCTTTGCTCAAAATCAAGAGTATATGCAATTGCTTGCCAATCAAGAAGCTCAAAGGATATTTCAACAACAAGAGTTGCCAAGGCCTAGAGCAATTCGGGATTACTTCCAACCGAGAGCCGTACACAATATGGTTCCTCCGGTTCAAGCCAATGATTATGAAATCAAGACCGGATTGATCAACATGGTTAAAGCAAATCAGTTTGGGGGAGGTCCTCTTGAAGACCCGAACACTCATCTATCTACTTTCTTGGAGGTTGCAAATACCGTCAAGATGAAGGGAGTGTCGGAGGATGCTATTCGAATGAGGTTGTTCTCTTTTTCTTTAAGAGACAAGGCTAAAGCATGGTACAATACAATTCCTTTGGGAAGTTGTAATACATGGGAAGATCTTGAGCAAAGGTTCCTAAACAAGTACTTTCCTCCTTCAAAGACGCTCCAATTGAAAAGCCTTATCACTCAATTTAGGCAACTTCCAGATGAAAATTTTTATGAAGCATGGGAACGCTACAAAGAGATGCTCCGAAAGTGTCCTCAACATGATTTTCATGAGAATCAACAAGTGGCTTTCTTCTATCAAGGGTTGAATCAACAAAATCGGATGCATGTAGATGCCTCATCCGGAGGGTCTATATTTGGAGTGGATGCTATGAAAGCCATGGATATTTTTGAAGACATTGCAATGAATGCTTATCAATGGCCTTCCGAGCGAGTAATGGGAGGTTATGCATTTGGAAAGGTAGCTCAAGTGGAGAGTGTGAACAAAGTGAAGAGTGATATGTTCCAAAGTGAAGGCATGAAGGAATTTAATGAGAGCATTCAAGCTTTAACAAAGCAATTGAATTTGATCACTCAAGGAGTAAGCCAAGGGGGAAGCACAAGTTCTATGGTGAATGATGAGAGCAAGGTTATGCAAAGTGTAGAAGATGTTGCCTATTTAGATAGGAGAAATTACCAAGGGAATTTCCATCATCAAGGGAATTTCCAAGGTAATTATCCTTCTAATCAAGGTAATTACCAAGGAGGATATCAAGGACAAGCTCGGGGAAGCAATTTCAATCAATCAAGTGGAAATTATCAAGCTCCGAGGAAGCATGAAAATATTTCTTACTCTAATCCTCAAGCCGCCGTGTCATATCCTCCGGGATTCGATCCAAGTGCTAAACCACCAAATGGAGAGGGGAAAGCATCGGTTGAAGAGACATTGCTAACATTCATGAAAAAGATGGAGGCTAGAATGGAGGAAAATGAGAAGAAATCCGACAATAGGATGAGAGCTTTTGAGTATCAAATGGGTCAAATTGCTTCTTCCGTGGGATCTCAACACCAACAAGGAAAGTTTCCATCTACCACGGTAACCAATCCTAAAGAAGGATGCAAAGCCAAGGGTGATAAGATGGGTACTACTTCTTCAAGAATTTGATATTGAAGTGAGAGATAAGAAGGGCACGGAGAATGTGATAGCCGACCATCTTTCAAGGTTAGAGTCGAGGGAGCATTGTGAAGGTACTTATGAGTTAATCAAAGAGGTTTTTCCCGATGAAGAAATCTTGGAGTGTGATTGCTATCAAATTGAGGCTTTAGTGGAGGAAGAAGGAAGCCCGTGGTATGCGGACTATGTGAATTACTTGGCTAGTGGAAGGAGGCCTTATGAGCTTAATAAGTATCAATCCAAGAAGTTCTTTCATGATGTTAAAAGTTACTTGTGGGATGATCCATTCTTGTACAAGATGTGCAATGATTCTCTTGTGCGAAGATGTGTGCCCGAGGAAGAATGGAATAGTGTGTTGGAGTTTTGCCACTCTTCACCTAGTGGAGGCCATTTTGGAGCTCAAAAGACCGCTGCAAAAGTCTTACAATCGGGGTTGTATTGGCCATTTTTGTTCAAGAGTTGTAAGAAATTTGTAGAGGGTTGTGATCGATGTCAAAGGATGGGAGGAATCTCCAAGTGGGATGAGATGCCCCTTAAGAGCTTTCAAGAAGTGGAGATATTTGATGTGTGGGGCATCGATTTCATGGGACCATTTCCTCAATCTAATGGATTCCTATACATCTTATTGGCGGTCGACTATGTATCGAAATGGGTTGAGGCCATACCTTCAAGAACAAGTGATGCTAGAGTGGTCATGGGGTTTCTAAAGAAGCATATCTTCACAAGATTTGGAGTACCTAGAGTGTTGGTAAGTGATGGGGGTAGTCACTTCATAAATAAGCTCATGGAGAACATTCTCAAGACTTATGGAGTGAAGCATCGAGTGTCTACTCCGTATCACCCTCAAACGAATGGTCAAGCTGAAATTTCTAATCGACAAATCAAACAAGTCTTGGAGAAAACAGTGAGTGTGAGTAGAAAGGATTGGTCAAATAAACTTGATGATGCATTGTGAGCCTTTCGAACCGCATTCAAGACCACTCTTGGTATGTCTCCTTTTCAAATTGTCTATGGTAAGTCTTGCCATCTTCCGGTGGAGTTAGAGCATAAAGCTTATTGGGCCATTAAGAAGTTGAATTTTGACATGAAAGCTTCGAAGAAGGTAAGATTCTTACAATTGAATGAGCTTGAGGAATTTAGAAAAAACGCTTATGAAAATTCAAGAATTTTTAAGGAGAAAACCAAGAGGTGGCATGATGCTCGTTTGAGGAAGTAGAGCTTTGAAAAGGGTGAGAAGGTGTTGGTATTCAATTCTCGACTAAGACTTTTCCCGGGCAAGTTGAAGTCCAAATGGAGAGGACCTTATGTGGTAAAGGAAGTACTTGATGGGGGAGCTCTAAAGGTTATAGATGAGAACGGTGGAGAGTTCTTGGTCAATGGTCATCGTGTGAAGCACTATGTGGATCCATCACAAAGGGAGACCCTCTTTGTGGATACTTTATGTGAAAGATGAGCTAAACATTCGTCTAGCTTGAAGACGTTAAACTTAGCGCTCGATGGGAGGCACCCCATCACTATCTTTATTGCTTTGTTTTTGTTGTTTTGTATTTTGGCCTTGTAGATTGATTGTGCTCATGGAGAAAAATGCATATTGAAGAATAGAGAAATGCTTCATGGATTCAAGTTGACATGTTCCACCATTTGTTGCAAACTTAATTCGTGACTCTTGTCTCGAGTTAAGTTTGGGGGGTGCTAGTGCGTGGTGGATTTAGCTTGAGTCGTATGGATGCGGTTACTTCTCAACAAGAAGATCACCAAAGGAAACTACAAGGGTAAGTCTCACCACTTTTTGCAAACTTAAGTCTCAACTCTTGTTTCGATTTAAGTTTGGGGGGAGAGTGTGTGGTGTGACTCACCACTTGAGTATGATGTATGATTCTTGTAAAATTTGGGTAAATTTTAAAATTTTTCTCTCATGAGTATTGGTTTGATTTTGGCATGATTGGTGGTGTTGAAGTGCATGATAGTCCATATTTATAATGAAATTGTTGAAATAATGGTGTTTGTTGAGTGCTTGAGCATGAATGAGAGGTATTGGAAGCAAGATGGAGCTTGGAGCTAACGCTTTCCTTACCAAATGCTTATTGAGGGAGTACTCTACACCTTATCATGTTATTACTTGAAATGAATTGATTTTGATTGTTGTGACTAGCATGCTACTTCATGTGTTATGTTTATGGGAGGTTTACTTTCGTAAATTAGGATTTCCTTTTCAATAAAGGTTGGGATGAATGTGTGCTTAATTTTCTTATGGATGATGGTATTTTGTGTTTTTGCATGTTTTGTGTTTTTGTTGTGTCTTGATTGTTGAGTTCTTATTTGTATGTTGTGTGTATTTTCATTCTTGTCTTGGGATGTTTGGTGGTTTGTTTAGGGATGTCGTGAGTCATTTTTGAACATGAGTGATGATATGTTGTGGTGATAAGTGATGACAAATTATGATTAAGAATCTCTACACTTTCAAATTGTGACATGTTTTACTTAACTTGTTCAATTTTGAGATGAATGTGGTGTAATAAGTTCCTTAAGGTCCGAGCACAAGCTTGTGAGCATTTGAGCCTCAACCATGCATAC
The DNA here is from genome assembly GCA_023678885.1 of Pogostemon cablin. Classification (NCBI taxonomy): domain Eukaryota; kingdom Viridiplantae; phylum Streptophyta; class Magnoliopsida; order Lamiales; family Lamiaceae; genus Pogostemon; species Pogostemon cablin. Next base: position 16,008,563 of record CM042981.1, on the reverse strand, counting down.
ATGGTATTTCTTCATGAGTGGATCGGTTGTGTTTGATAAGTTAGAACTTGCTCAAGGACTATAGGAACGAGCCCGATTAGTGGAGATTGGTGAAATGATCTAAGGCCATCCTTGTTATTATAGTCATTACCATATATGTTTCCTACCTTGAACATCATCCTTAGTCAACCACTTTGAGCCTATAAGCCTATTTCTTGTGAATTTAGCACATTACAAGCCTTAACTACACATTCAAGCTTATATACACCTTTGTGTGGGTCATTGAGGAGATGGTAGCTAGAAAGAATTGATTGATTAGAAAAAGAAGAAAAGGGAATGGTAAACAAGCAAGAAAAAGGATGAAAGAGCATAAAAAAGAATGAACATGCAACCTCAAAACAAGAAAAATGAGTAAAGCAACAACAAGATGCTCAAGGAAATAAAAATTCAAAGAAAGGAAGCATGCATCATAAGAAGCTCAATCCAAAGGAATGTTGATAAGTAGTGCTTGTGAGTACCAAAGTTGAGAAAGGAAGAAAGAAAAGTGGAGAAGTTGAGGAAGTTGATCATCTCTTCGATTACTTACACTTGTTAGTCACTCTTATCCATATACTTCCTACCATACCAAAGAGCCTATCATTACATCCTAATTAAAGACCTTTTTGATCATTAATTGAAACTTTGGTGGTTTGAGAATATAGTCCGCGAGCAAGCTTATAGCGAGTCGAGCCAATCGATTAATGAGTGTGATTTACCCTATTTCAAAAGAGTGTTGAGAGACATCAATATCCATTGTGAGGCTTGGACTTAAAAGGAACTATATTACACTTTATTCTCTTTTGATTGAACTTGTTAATTTCTCATGTCATGATTTTAATGTTGTAGGATGACTTAGCGTAGGTTGTTGTTATTATTGCTAACGATGTGTTATTGCTTATATTCGTTTAGTCTTTTTCTAGGTGAAAATTTCTCCTTTTGATTTGTCATTTTCGTTGCTCGGGGACGAGCAACACCTTAAGTTTGGGGGGTTGATTAGAGCTATTTTCACCTAGATTTTAGTGTCTTTTTATATGTATTTTCGTATTATTTTATCCGTATTTTATATGTTATTTGGTTGTGTTTTGTATTTTTATTGAAATGTGTGTGAATGAGCTTAAACGTAAGATTTTCACTTTTTATTGGATGCTAAACATGATAAGGAAGATGTAGGAAAAAGCGGATCTCAATTCGGAGTTGAAACGAGGGAGAACGAGCCAAAACAGTGAAGAAATGCAGGAGCCAGCACACGAGCCGTGTAGCCAACACGGCCCTGTAAGAGTTGGCCGTGTGGCGACATCTAGTCATTCAACACGGGCAACGTCCGATCGTGTCTTGTCGCACGAGTCGAGTCGGGAGCACGAGCCGTGTCGCCAACACGGCCCTGTAAGAAGGTGGCCGTGTGGCGACATCAGAAGAGCCAACACGACTACACCTGTGCCCGTGTTACAGCACATGACTCGTGTTGCAGCACACGAGCCGTGTTGCGTAACACGGCCCTGTAAGGCGAGGCCGTGCGGGAGCATCAGAAGACACAACACGGCCACCTCGTGGCCGTGTTGCAGAGCACGACTCGTGCCGGGTATTTTCCTGCAGAAATTTCCAGATCCTTCTAGAAGCCTCCAAAGGGGTATAAATACCCCTTTATTCAACAATTGGCAGAAAAAAATCCGAAATCCTATCATCTACACACACCTCACACACCATTTCTTCCATTTCCCACCATCATCTTCATCCACCTTCATCCATTTTGATCCATCTTCATCATCTCCATTAATTCTCCATCAAAACTTCATCCCTTCCATTGGGTGTGAGAGATCTCAAGGAATCAAAAGCTAGAGGTGGAGATCAAGAAGAATAGAAGATTCTCTTCAAGAAATTGATAGGGAAGAATCCATTCATTTTGTATTTCTTTAGATCTTAGACTATGGGTAATTGTAATGAATCATTTAATTGTTTTATTACTTTTACTATGATAGGCTAATCCCTCTAGTGGGATTAGGAACATGAAGAGCATATTAGATTTATATTATCATGTGGATTAAATTGGTTTTTGATTTAATTGATGTTGATTTCTATTCATGGAGTTTAATTGTCTTGATGTTGTGATGGCATGGTTTGTTATTCATGAATGTTTATTGGTTTAATGGATTGTTGATCAATGGATTATTTGTGGTAATTAAATGCTATCATGATGTTCATGTATGTATTGCTTGGAGTGAGACGGAAACGACCCTCTATAGTATTAGGAAGGCATGATTAGACATTGAGTTTGGGTTTGACCGAAAGGATATTTGAATTCAATGAGGGGAACCAATCCATTCGTTGGCCTTAGTACACAAAAAGGGAGAGTTTAGTCTAACTAGTACCTAGATGGAAGGGGTTAATGTTGGGCTTTGATCTTAAGTGCTTTTGGGAGTCTAAAATGGATCAACAACCTTTGTAACCCGAAAGGGAGCTTAGGATACATTCGTGATCACCCTTAGTCTACATCAATTGAGTTGAATTCCGTTTGCATGATAATATGAATTGAGTATGCTTGGATGTTTCTAATCCCATGTTTTTCCATACTTGAACTTTAGCACCCATTTTCATTACTTGTCATTTATCTTATTTACTTGCTACTTGTTTTAGTTGTTAACCAATCTCCAAACCCCCGATCATCTTTACAAAAACAACATGAACATGAGTTCACGTATTTTGCTAGTCCGAACATAACTCCTTATTGGATTGATAATTTTTCTTGGGATATACTACTACAACGATCGAGTATTCTTGCTCGTGTGTGCTACAAAATAGGCAAACACCTAACAACCCGAGCGAAGGCAAAAAAGAACGGAATTTCTGCGAAAATGAGATTTATGAAGATTTGGGCATTGTTGAAGATTTCGCTGGGTCTTTTCTCAAATCTGCAAATATTTCTCTCACTCAAACAATATGGACGGATATATTATGAAATCTTTGAAATAAGGAAAATTATTTGAAATAAAAAAAAAAGAAATTAGATAATATTATAGATTTTATTAACCCATTTAGTCTGGTTTAAATAAAAGTCAAAACAAAATAATATTGAGAATATTGCATGATAAGTGTGTTGCGTGATTGAATTCCTCGTCAATTTTCCACCGTTCCATTCGATTTTGTGCATTACGTGATCGAATTCCTCGTCAATTTCATCAAATCTTGTTGCCATGGAAAACATTGAAACTGAAGAAGGTGTTTTGATTAATGAACGTATGCTAATTGAAAAAGATGATGAAGAAGCATAGATTACCTGAAAAGGTTAGAAATTCAATTGGATAAGTGTGAGTGAGTGTTTTTATTTATTTATTTATTACCCATTCAATTTATAGATTTCCCTCAAAGTATTTGCAAAATTTCTTTAATTATCCTTATAACCGTAAAGTAAAATTATGACTCATTAAGTAAGAAAAGATTTGTATTCCTATAATAAGTGATGTAAATCACGTATATAAGAGTGGTTTCGTTTTATAAAAGGCAATATCAAATCTATACATATATATAAAAGAAAAATCTAAACTTCTATTTTTATTTTAAATTTTTTTTCAATTTTACTCTATTTTGAAATTAATCATTAATACTATTAATTTATAAGTGCTTGCCAAAAATAAAATCTTGGATTTGTGTATGTGGCGGCGTCACCCTCCATCTTGAAAATTTTTGTGTATGTGGCGTCGCCACGTTCGTCTTAGAAAAATTGTGTATGTGGCTCTCCCACGTTAATCCTGCGATTAATGTTTAATTTTAAGTAATATATTTTAATAATTTTATTAAATTAAAAATAATTAATATTTTGTAATTATCATTAATACTTTATTTTAAGTCATTCTTTTAATGAAGATATGATATTCTAATCTTAATAATAATAGTATTATATTATAATACTATTTTAAGCAATTTTCTTATAAAAGTTTATAATTTCAGGTAATTTAATGATTTCATATAAAAATTATAAAAAGTATATACGAGGCGCTCCCACATTAATCATGTAATTAATATTATTTTGAGGATAGGGCAATTCTTGCTCTCCTAATAGAGTGGTAGAGACTGTCAATGACCACACGATTAATATATTTCCTTGGAAGCAAATGTAACCAAACCAAACCGTTCGCGAACTATTCGAGTCTCGGTTTGATTAAATGTTCGTTCGAACTCGTTCGTTAACCTTAACGAGCCAAACCAAACTTGAATTTTGGGTTCGAATAGTTTATCAAACCAAACTCAAACCTAAGGGTGTTTGGCTCGAAAGTTCGCGAACATATTCGTTTATAGGCTCGCTAATGGCCCGCAAACGCGTTCGTAAATTTTATAGTTATTCTTTAGAATTGTATATTATTTATTTATTTATTAATATTCAATAATTAAATATTTTATATTAAACCACACAAATATGATAATAACTTTATTTAAATATTTAAATATTTTTTACTGTTTATTATTATATTTTGTTAGTTTGTTTATTTAATATTATGAGTAAATTAAATGTTTATAACGAAACATTCTTTTAATATCCAGGCACAAAATTATTTAGATGTTCATGAAAATATATTCATAAACAAGTTACTTTATATGTTCGTGAACATGTTCGCGAGTCTTAACAAATAGTTTGAGTTCGAGCTCAAGTTCGATATTTTTTTTCTTGACGAGTTCGAGCTCGGGCTCGAGTTCGATAATTTCTTAACAAACGATCCTCAAACCTAGTAGTGTTCGACTCGGCTCGGTTCGATTACATCCCTAAGCAAAAGAATATAAGATTTTGGAATTGTGTATGTGGCGGCGTCACGCTTCTCTTAAAAAATTTTGTGTATGTGGCATCGCCATGTTCGTTTTTGGAAAAATGGTGTATGTGACGCTCTTACATTGATCTTTAAATTAATATTTTATTTTAAGTAATTTAATATTTTAAATATTATTTTGTTTAATATTTCTCAATAATAATCTTCATAATGCAATTAATATTTTATTTAAGTAATTTAATAATTAAAGTAATTAAAATTGAGTGAGGCTTGTGTGCGCCCGGGTGCACACCGTGCACTTTTAGAATTTAATATCATGGATAAGGGTACATTATTTTGTTCTAAAGGGTATACACTTTAATTAATAAGGGTACATCATTTTGTTCTAAATGGTATACACTTTTCATTAATATGTTTTATTTTTCTTCAGAAAATAGAGGGTACACATCTTAATACTAAAAGGTATACAATTTAACACAAAATTCTAAAGGCGCATGGAGTGTGCTCCCGTGCGCCCGGGTACACACAAGTTTTTGCCATTAAGATTTTTAATCTTGTAATTAATATTATATTTTAAGTAATTTTTTATAATGTTTTAATTTAATCTAATAAGAATATTTTATGTATTTTTTTTATGAAAATTATTATTTTAATTCTAATAAAAATATTTTTATAGATATGTTTAAAATTTTTAATCTTGCAATTAATATTTTATATTAAGTAATTTAACATTTTAACTAATATTTTATTAGGTCCCTCTAATTAATAACTTACAATTAATATTGAAAATAATAAAAAATGATAATGATTTTTAATATATTTTTACATTTAAATGTTTTAGTTGGGTTATTCAATTTAAAAAAATAAAAGTAAAAGATGAAAAAAAAATGAGGCTCGATTATTAATTAATTTACAACTAATAATGTTTTTGATTGAGTTTTCAATAAAAAAAATTAATTGAGTTTTAACTTTAATAATTTTTGTTAGTTATTCAATAAAAAAATAATTAAAAGATAAAAATAGAGAGATACTTAATTATTAATTAAATTTATAACTAATCATAAGTTTAATATTTTTGTTATATAAATATGATAAAAAAAATATTCCTATTATAGCATACTGCTACCCTTTTGTTATTGTTTTATATATTTTAAGGTCTCTAACTTATAGAAAAAATAATTAGGCCACAAATTGATAGTTTATTCATTTTCCAGGTGGATTGAAAATATTCTACTATGATCGCTTTCTTTTATATTAATTGAATGTTCATCTTTTTAACACAAAGGTAAAAAATACATTTAATACTAAAGTAAGATGAAAAAAAAAAAAATATATATATATATATATATATATATATATATATATATATATATATATATATATATATATATATATAATTTCATAATAAAATATAAAAATATATTTTTAAAATAAAGATATCACACATAATAAAACCCGCATCGTTCGCGGGAGACAAAATTAGTTCAATTTTAATCTTGACTGCCCAATTAATATTTTTTATTTCAATCATAAAATCTAATTATATTAATAATAATGGATTTTATTATATAGATTTTATTTTTGTATTTAACAATATAAATTTGATAAATATGAGAGATATTTTTGACATATTTAACTAATTAATTTATATGAGAGATATTTTTGGCATACTTAACTAATTTTAAATCAATATATACTTAATTTAAATTAATATATCAATCAATATTCATTCAATATATTATAATTTAATTTAATATACATAAGACATATGATTTTCCTTTGATTTTAATCATTAAATTTAATTATACTAATAATAACAAATTTTATTATTTAATTAATCATAAAATTTAATTATACTAATAATAATATATTTTATTATTTAATTTTACTTTTTTATTTATTTATTTAACAATATAAATTTGACTAATTTTTAATCAATATATACTTAATTTCAATTAATATATCAATTAATATTCATTTAACATATCATAATTTAATTTAATATATATAAGACATATGATTTTCCTTAAAATAATTCTATATAAATCTTTTCATTACCTAATAATTTTTTTTTCTATTTTACAGATTCTACTTTCATACTTATTTATAATCTACTCTAATTTTTTTTATTTGATCTTATATACATGTTCAATCATTCTCTTTAAAGATATCATTATACTTTTTTAATTTTTTGTTTTTTTTTTTTTTGATTTTTGTCTTTTATACTTTTATTTGCTCTTATATGCATGTTCAATCATTTTCCTTAGAGATATCACTATACTTTTTAATTTTTGTTATCTTATCTTTTTTTTATTTTTGTGCTTTTTTTTTCTAATGTTTCTTGTTTTTCTTCTCTTTTACAGATTCTACTTTCATGTTATTTATAATCTACTCTAATTTGTTTTTGTCTTTTATACTTTTTTTTGATCTTATATGCATGTTCAATCATTCTTCTTGGAGGTATCATTATATTTTTTAATTTTTTTGTTATCTTATTTTTTTCTCTTCGATTTTTATGTGTTTTTTTAATAATTCTATAAACCCTATTTTTTAATTTAATTTATTTTATCTTCTTTTATACTTTTATTTGATATTATTTTTAGATTCAATCATTCTCATATTTGATCTTATTTGTAGGTCCAATAATTCTCATTAGATGTATCATTATTTTTTTGTCTATCATTTTTTCTTCAATTTTTGTGTTTGCATAATAATTCTATGAACCTTTTTTTTTATATTTTAATATTCTATCTTTTGTTCTTTTTTTAATCTTATTTTCAGGTTCAATCATTATCATTAAAGACATTATTCTTTTCTTTTTTTTCGTTTATCTTATGATTTAAGTTTTTTTCCGTCATTTTTTGCGTTTTCTTTATATTCCATAATAAACTCTATTTTTATAATTTTTATTTTATTTTATTATTCTTATTTTTATTTGATTTTATTTTCAGCTTCGATCATCATTATAAAAAAGTCATTAGTGTACGTATTCAAAATTAACTTAAAAATTTTTAGAGTTAGAAAATTCAAAGCACATGTTAACTATATTTATTATTATTATTTATTTAATATTTTTAAGATTAATGTATGAAATTTATTTTCGAAGTTTTCTAATTTATTCTATGTTTTAATTTAATTTTATTTTCATTAGAATAATATCTATATATTCTTTTAATTTAATATTTGGGATTAATTTATAAAATCTATTTTTTAAGTTTTTTAATTTGTTTTAATTGTTCATTCAATTTTATTTCCATTAATATCGCTTCTATAAAGATTATTTTAATATTATATATATGTGTATATATATATATATATATATATATATATATATATATATATATATATATATATATATATTGATGGTTGTTCTTGACCCGTTAATTGATGTTTATGAGATAAAGATATTTAGTAACGGAATCAAGAACGAACACAATCAAGCATAATAAAACTACAAACAATAGGATCAAACCAATAGAAAACTCAATTCCCACCAAATAACTCAACCGATTTTTATTACTCCTCTCTTGAACAACACTCATATAATCCTCTCTCTCTACAAGTGCAATGTCTAGATCCCAGTATTAGTTACCTTCCTCTCTCCTGTGAGAGAGACTATTTATATCGTCTTCAAACCCTAAACCAAAGCCAATCGCCTTGCGCCACTTGGATGAAGACAAACCGCCTTTAATGACTGTTGGTAAGCCGACCAGTTGCAGGAGAAATCTGGGCACCGTTTGTTGCTTTTGCAGGGTTTCGCAGAGTGCCTCCGTCCTTTGCTGGCCTCCCATTGGTTGTTAGAGCAGTATGTGCCAGTTAATCATTGTCTTCTAGTTAGGATTGCTGTCCAAGACACCTCTTCTTCCCGTTAGTGTTGTCCTCTAGCCTGCGGTACTTGTCAGCTTTTATGATGGTGTCTGTTCTTCACTGTCCCGCTTTCGCTGCCCCCTTTGGTCTTTGGACAGGCCGGCTTTCGATGCTGTGGTGTTCATCCGAGCTCTCAGACAGGGGAAGGACATCGCCGAGTGATGAGTGATATTTTCACCTAGATATTAGTGTCTTTTTATATGTATTTTCGAGGGAGAACGAGCCAAAACAGTGAAGGAATCAGGGCAGCAGCAACACGACTGGCCGTGTCGGTGGCACGAGCCGTGTCGCAGTGCACGACTCGTGTAGCTAATACGGGCCTGTCCAAAATGGTCGTGCGGCAACATCTATTCATCCAACACGACCACCACTTGGCCGTGTTGCGGAGCTCGACTCGTGTTGCAGACACGACCCGTGTAGCCAACACGGGCCTGTAAGCGATGGCCGTGCGGGAGCATCAGTTCACGCAACACGGGCACCTCATGGCCGTGTTGCGCCACACGACTCGTGTCGTGTCTTGGATCAGAAAAAAATCAGAATCCTTCTAGAAGGCCCAAAAGGGTATAAATACCCCTCCATTCATATTTTATAAAAAAATCCGATTTCCACCCCTTCCACACACACCTCACACACCATTTCTTCCATTTTCCACCATCATCTTCATCCATTCTTCATCCACCCATCTACACTTGATCCCCTCCATCAAATTCACCATCCAAGTGATCAAGGAAGCAAGGGAGAGTGAGATCACAAGAAGAAGAAGGAGATCTCCATTGAAGCACTTCAAAGGGGGAATCTAATTCTAATTTTTGTGCATTTCTTTATAGATTGATCATGTTTTGTAAGGATCTTAATGTCTATGTTAATTTTCTTATGGATATGAGAGGCTAATCTCCTTTGTGAGATTAGCTCCATGATTGGTGTTGGATAATTTAGTTTTTTATGCAAATTGATTTTAATCTTGAATGCGCTTTGTGTTATTTCTATCATTGATTGTTGATTGCTTGATGTATATGATGATTTGTGTGATTAATTGTCATGGGCATGTGATTAGATTGAGAAATCAATTATGTGTTTAGGATAGTTCATTGAATCATTTCATCATACACTTCATGTGCATTAATTTAGAATGAGATAGAGATATCCTTCTAGATTTAGAACCCTTTGATAGAACATTTGATTAGCTTAATCGAGAGGTTGGTTGATTAAATGAGGAGACCCAAACAATTAGTGAATTCATAGTACCTTAAAAGGGAATATTGCTTATGATTTAGTACCTAATTAGGGAACTCATAGAGTAATTAGTACCTAGTGGGAGGTGTTTGCTATTGTCTCGATCCTATGTGCGTTTGGGAGCCTTGTTGAAGGCCTACATCCTATCCATCTCGAGAGAGAGTTTAGGTGGAATTAGTGATCGCTTCTATACCTTGTCCATGAGAGATTAGAATTAATTGCATAATTACTTAATTATCTATGCCATGATTGTTGTTAATCTCATCCTTGCATCATTTGGAACCATCTTATCTTTGCATTCATTTTATCTTTATTTCTTGCTTTAGCATAATTGCATTCATTTGCTCCTATCCTCTCTTCCGTCGTCCTTATAAAATCACGATAAACTTGAGATCGCTTAAACTCTAGTACCTTCCTCCCTGTGGTTCGATAATTTCTTTAATTGGTCATGCCCACTATATTATGGCTAATCAAATGGCGCCGTTGCCGGGGAGGTAACGGTCGCTAGTAGTTTGACGAATGATTGTTTAGAGTGGTCTTAATAAGGATATTTTTTTAATTTATTTTTGCATCTTATATTTGCTTTGGAAAATTTTGTTCTAATTTTTCTTTCTTTTATAGGTGCATACCTTGAGAAGGAAGAAGAAGGAGAGCAATCCCAAAAATATGAGCTACATGGATAATCTTCGAGATATGGTGAATAGAAGTGTTCATTCCGCTATGAACACACAAGGAAATTTTCAAGGATTTCAAATGCCAAATTGGGAGCCTAATTTGCAACCGGATTACGGAGTACAAGATATGCAATTCCAACAACAAGGTTATGAGAATTTTGGAGTTCCTCATCAAATGCATCATCAAGTATACCCTCAAGGTGTGGAAGATGGTTTTCAAGGAAATTTTTCTAGAAATCAAGATGGAAATCAACCACATCTATGGGGAGATTTTCAAGACTCCAACACCTCTTATTCCGCCCAACTTGACTATAGAGAGAAGCTTAGAAATGAGTTGATCGAAAAGGTTATGGATCGCATAGAGAAGGAGAGTAAGTTTAATGAAATGTGGATGGATCGAATCGGAAATTGGTGTGACATGGTGACAAGTGCAATAGTAGCATTCGGTGCTAGATTGGATTCCATTGAGCACCAAGTTAGTCAAGTTGTATCCACCGTTGAGAACAACAAGCCTTCTTCCTCTATTAAGGATCGGAACAAGACTAGTTTGGGGGTTGATGAGGTTATAAAGGAAAGAAGAGAAAGGATGCCTAAGTGGGTGAAAGCTAAAGAGTTGAAAGAAGAGTTGAAGGGGGAATTCGATAGATTTGTCGAGTCTCTTGAAGAGATGGTAGAGAAAGTCAAGATTCAAAATCAAAAAGAGATTCATGCCATTATGGAAGAAAGGAAACCTCCGGAAACTAAGATCATGGATTCTACTCCCCACAAGCCAAAACCTTCTCATTCTATTGAAATTTCAAATTCTCTTAAGAACTTTCATGATTTTATTGATAAAAATTTGTTTGGTGATTGTAGGAAAAAGGTTGCAAGAGGACAACAACACTTGTCAATGCCCGAATTCTTACCGGGGGATGTGGTTGAAGTTCAAAATGCATATAAAGCCCCATGGAAAAAGTGGAACAAGTGGAAAGGGCCATTCCTTGTGAAGAACGCCTTCGGAGACCAATTACTTGAGTTATTTAACAAGAAGGGAACCGTTCTAGTGGTTGAACGGGAGAGCACAAGGCACTACTTCAAGAAGAAACCTATGATAGTGCCTAAGGACTATTCAAGACCACCATGAGCTAAAGACTATCGTCCGGCTTGAAGACGTTAAACTTAGCGCTAGATGGGAGGCAACCCATCATTATCTTTATTGCTTTATTTAATGCTTTCAATAAGGATTGTGGATTTGCTTGTTTTGCATTTTTGGCATGTAGGTTGATTGTGCTTGTGAGGAATACGCGTATTGAAGACACGAAGAGTGCTTGATTTGAAATGTGATAGTAAGTCACACAATTTTTTGCAAACTTACCTCGAAACTCTTGTTTCAATTTAAGTTTGGGGGGATATGGCGTGGTGTGACATACTTTGTCTTGAAAGCATATACTTTTCGTATTTTTGAGCTAAAATTTTAAAATTTTTCTCATGAGTTTGGTTTGATTTTGGTATGATTGGTCGTGTTGAAGTGCATGATAGTCCATATTTTTAATGAAATTGTTGAGCTAATGGTTTTGTTGAGCATGTATGAAGGGTATTGGAAGCACGAATTGAGCTCGGAGCTAACAACTTCCACTATCAAATGCTTATTGAGGGAGTTCATTCTACACCCTACCACTTTTATGTGCTTAGCATAATTTGATTTGATTTGTATTGATGTGATTAGCATGCTACTTCATGTGTTATGTTTTTTTGGGATGTTTATTTTCATTAGTTAGGATTTTCTTTTCAATAAAGGTTGGGATGAATGTGTGCTTAATTTTCTTATGGATGATGGTATTTTGTGTTTTTGCATGTTTTGTATTTTTGTTGTGTCTTTTTTGTTGAGTCCTTATTTGTATGTTGTGTGTATTTTCATTCTTGTCTTGGGATGTTTGGTGGTTTGTTTAGGGATGTCGTGAGTCATTTTTGAATGTGAGTGATGATAGATTGTGGTGATAAGTGATGACAAGTTATGATTAAGAATCTCTACACTTTCGAATTGTGACATGTTTTACTTAACTTGTTCAATTTTGAGATGAATGTGGTGTAATAAGTTCCTTAGGGTCCGAGCACAAGCTTGTGAGCATTTGAGCCTCAACCATGCATACATGGTATTTCTTCATGAGTGGATCGGTTGTGTTTGATAAGTTAGAACTAGCTCAAGGACTATAGGAACGAGCCCGATTAGTGGAGAGTGGTGAAATGATCTAAGGCCATCCTTGTTATTATAGTCATTGCCATATATGTTCCCTACCATGAAAATCATCCTTAGTTAACCATTTTGAGCCTATAAGCCTATTTCTTGTGAATTTAACACATTACAAGCCTTAATGACCTAGTCAAAGCTTATATATACCTTTGTGTGGGTGATTGAGGAGATGGTAGCTAGAAAGGATTGATTGATTACCAAAAGAAGAAAAGGACATGGTAAACAAGCAAGAAAAAGGATGAAAAGAGCAAAACAAGAATGGACATGCAACCTCAAAGTAAGAAAAGAGTAAAACAACATCAAAATGCTCAAGTAAACAAAATTCAAAGATAGGAAGCATGCATCAAAAGAAGCTCGATCCAAGGAAAGTTAATGAATAGTGCTTGAGATTGTAAAGATAAGAAAGGAAGAAAGAAAAGTGGAGAAGTTGAGGAAATTGGTCATCTCTTTGATTACTTACACTTGTTGAGTCACTATTATCCATATCTTCCCTACCCTACCAAAGAGCTTATCATTACATCCTAATTAAAGACCTTTTTGATCATTAATTGAAACTTTGGTGGTTTGTGAATATAGTCCGCGAGCAAGCTTATAGTGAGTCGAGCCAATCGATTGATGAGTGTTGATTTACCTACTTTAAAGAGTGTTGAGTGAAATTGATATCTATGTGAGGCTTGGACTAAAAAGGGACTGTATTACACTATCATTCTCTTTAGATTGAACTTGTTAATTCTTCATGTCATGAATCTAATGTTGTAGGATGACTTAGCATAAATTGTGATTCTTATTATTATTGATGTGTTGTTACTTATGTTCGTTTAGTCTTTTCCTAGGTGAAAATCACTCTCATTGGTTTATCATTTTCGTTGTGCGGGGACGCACAACACTTTAAGTTTGGGGGTGTGATGAGTGATATTTTCACCTAGATATTAGTGTCTTTTTATATGTGTTTTCGTATTATTTTATCCGTATTTTATGTGTTATTTGGTTGTGTTTTGTGTTTTCATGGAAATGTGTGTGAATGAGCTTAAACCTACTATTTTCACTTTTTATTTGATGCTAAACATGATAAGGAAGATGTAGGAAAAAGCGGATCTCAATTTGGAGTTGAAACGAGGGAGAACGAGCCAAAACAGTGAAGGAATCAGGGCAGCAGCAACACGACTGGCCGTGTCGGTGGCACGAGCCGTGTCGCAGTGCACGACTCGTGTAGCTAATACGGGCCTGTCCAAAATGGTCGTGCGGCAACATCTATTCATCCAACACGACCACCACTTGGCCGTGTTGCGGAGCTCGACTCGTGTTGCAGACACGACCCGTGTAGCCAACACGGGCCTGTAAGCGATGGCCGTGCGGGAGCATCAGTTCACGCAACACGGGCACCTCATGGCCGTGTTGCGCCACACGACTCGTGTCGTGTCTTGGATCAGAAAAAAATCAGAATCCTTCTAGAAGGCCCAAAAGGGTATAAATACCCCTCCATTCATATTTTATAAAAAAATCCGATTTCCACCCCTTCCACACACACCTCACACACCATTTCTTCCATTTTCCACCATCATCTTCATCCATTCTTCATCCACCCATCTACACTTGATCCCCTCCATCAAATTCACCATCCAAGTGATCAAGGAAGCAAGGGAGAGTGAGATCACAAGAAGAAGAAGGAGATCTCCATTGAAGCACTTCAAAGGGGGAATCTAATTCTAATTTTTGTGCATTTCTTTATAGATTGATCATGTTTTGTAAGGATCTTAATGTCTATGTTAATTTTCTTATGGATATGAGAGGCTAATCTCCTTTGTGAGATTAGCTCCATGATTGGTGTTGGATAATTTAGTTTTTTATGCAAATTGATTTTAATCTTGAATGCGCTTTGTGTTATTTCTATCATTGATTGTTGATTGCTTGATGTATATGATGATTTGTGTGATTAATTGTCATGGGCATGTGATTAGATTGAGAAATCAATTATGTGTTTAGGATAGTTCATTGAATCATTTCATCATACACTTCATGTGCATTAATTTAGAATGAGATAGAGATATCCTTCTAGATTTAGAACCCTTTGATAGAACATTTGATTAGCTTAATCGAGAGGTTGGTTGATTAAATGAGGAGACCCAAACAATTAGTGAATTCATAGTACCTTAAAAGGGAATATTGCTTATGATTTAGTACCTAATTAGGGAACTCATAGAGTAATTAGTACCTAGTGGGAGGTGTTTGCTATTGTCTCGATCCTATGTGCGTTTGGGAGCCTTGTTGAGGGCCTACATCCTATCCATCTCGAGAGAGAGTTTAGGTGGAATTAGTGATCGCTTCTATACCTTGTCCATGAGAGATTAGAATTAATTGCATAATTACTTAATTATCTATGCCATGATTGTTGTTAATCTCATCCTTGCATCATTTGGAACCATCTTATCTTTGCATTCATTTTATCTTTATTTCTTGCTTTAGCATAATTGCATTCATTTGCTCCTATCCTCTCTTCCGTCGTCCTTATAAAATCACGATAAACTTGAGATCGCTTAAACTCTAGTACCTTCCTCCCTGTGGTTCGATAATTTCTTTAATTGGTCATGCCCACTATATTATGGCTAATCACCGAGGTTTCCTGCCGAGGGTGCTTTCTAGCTTCGGCCTTGTTTGGCGGGTTCCTCTTTGTTCTTTCCTCGATTGGACCTTCGGGTTGTCGCGACCTCCTTGGGCTGCCTCAATTCCCTTTTCAGTTTTGTCTACCGTTTGAGCCGCTGAGGGGTTGGGCCTTTCTCTTCAAATATAATAGAGGTTATTTGGCTTTTGGGCCTAACAAGCATGGGGAATATAATACCCATAACATTAGCCCCTCGAGCCTGAATAATTTCATGACTTGAGATTGTTTAGGGTCGAACTGTATTTCACGAGTTATATCCCTCATGCTTCGGTGCCTGCGATATTAAGGTTCTTTCTGTCTCGGCTTCTCGTTGTTCCCAATTGCTGCCTTCATCCTGATAAGTTCCTATCTTATCGGGTTTTCTGTGATGTTTTTGAGATATTTTCATTCAGGTGGGGGGTATATCTAGTATTTGGGTATAACTGTCGATTTAAAATTTGAATCTTTTTTGCCAGTTTCCTTTTTCCTTCTTCCTTTTTGTTCTCCTTTCGATTCTGCAGGCGGTTGGCATTCCTTTTATTTAGTGTGCACATCTTCTTCCTCTAGGTATTATTCCACTCTCACTTTTCCTTTCTTTCTCCGGCTCTCCCCTTTTGCGCCTCTGAACTTGTCATCGTTGTAACTTAGGGTTTTTTCCTTCCCCTCTTTCCACATTTTATTTCCCCTTACGACTAGCGTGATATGGCTTACGAGGGCTCTTCTTCTCCTCTTAGATCCCTTTCTCATTCGACTAATTTTTCGCTCGATAGTTCTGGGTCATCCTCATCATCTTCAGAGGAGTGTTCGGGTCCCCATCTCCTTTCCGAATTATTTTCAATTGGAGGGTTACTGATTTCATTTCTACTTTCATGCTAGAGCATAATCCTCAAATTGCTGACGCCGGACCTGGGCTACTGGCCCATCTCGGGGAACTTCCACGGTGGGACCGGGATACGTCTTTTTTTGTTGCTGAGGTCTCCTTGACTCTTGATAATTCGTGGTTGAGAAAAAGTGCCATCGTCGCTCTCAGCAAATTTCAGTGTGGGAAAGGTATCAATTTCTTCCTTCATTTCCCTGATGGCCGCTTGTGTTATGCTCCACCGAACACTGTCGCAACCTACGAGTTGCAACTTGAGCTTGGCCTTAGATTTCCTCTCCATCCTTGCCTTTGGGATATTGTTGAGTTTTGGGGTATAGCCCCTGTTCAATTAGCTCCCTATGGTTGGGCGACTTTGATGGGGATTTTAGTTCTCTTTTGGAAGAAGAAGTATTCCTTCTTCACTACTGCTGAATTCAATTTTTAATATCGGCTTACCCCGAATCATAGGACGAAGGGATATTATTATTTGGTACCTCGCCACACTAATCTTATTGCTTCTTTGCCCAGTTCTGTTAAGGGGTGGAAAATTCGTGGTTCTGGGTTTGTGGGAGAGGGGAGATTCTGTATATGACTTCGGGAATCCTCAAAATGCCACAGTGCTCCCTAGAAGTTCCTTCTTCAAACTTGTCCTCAGTGTGTGTATGTTTCTTTCGGCTCTCTTCTTGGTTATTTAGGGTATTATGACATTTTTTTCTTTTATTTTGTGCAGTAGGTGATTCGTCTGCTCTCAAGATGCTGTCGGTAGAGTTTCAGGATGCCTTCCTTCGCATTCGCAAGCTCTCTGACAAGAGACGCCATTACCAGTGTGTTCTGCGAGGGAAGAATATTTTCCGAACTGGCTTTACTACTACATCCGTAGCAATGCCAGGTGATTTATTTATGATTCCTTCCTCGTCTGTAGGGCTCATTGTATAGTTCCCTCTCTTGCATTAACCTTTTCTCCTTTTCTGCTACGTTTAGGGAAAGGGAAGCGTCTTATGCTCGATACTGCTCATATGGCTACTCTCCCTTATGGTCGTCAGCGGGCTGCGCTCACTAAAGGAAAGAAGAAAGTTTCTAAGATTTCTTCCCCAAAGGCCTCTGGGATCCCTCTTGCCGTGCAGCCCCTTACGTCCGTTAGGATTGAAGAGCCTTTGGATCCTATCTCCAGGAGGTTGGACGCCGATCTTATCTGGGTGTCTAGTGTGGGTCCTCAGGAGAAAGTTTCTAAGAAAGCCCCCGAGCCCCGAAGCCAAAGAAAGGGGCTTTCGAAACTGCCGCCACTAAGTCTGTTGCCTCGAAATGGAAGTACAAGTTGGTGGATGAGACTTTCAAGGAGGGTACTCATGACAGTACCGCTCTCATCACGCGTCCTTCAAAAAGGATCAGGGACGATGACATTGGTTTTATTGTCGGTGGTTCCCCTGCTGTGCCTAGTGCCGCTCCTCAGGAGAATGTCGAAGTCTGTGACATCAGCTCTTCCCCATCTCTTGAAGCCTTTGTCTGATCTCCTTTTATCACTTTCGGCCAACCTGGTGTCACCATTCAATCCGACCTTCAGCAGGCCTCTGGTGGTACTTTCTATGACCCGGCGTCTTGTTGTTCCCCTTCTGAGATGTGACGGTACTACCGGGGGAAAATCCCTTTGCATTTTTGGTCACACGGGGGGTCCTCTTTTGAAGATGCCTCTTCTGCTCTGCCTCTGTCAGATGATGCTACTCTATTTCTTCCGATAGATTCGGTAGCTGACCAGGAGCTTTTACATAAATATGGCCACTTGGACGAGGCTGGGAAGACCTTCCTCTGAACTCAGGAGCTCCTGTTTGATTTTGACGATCTAGCATGCTTGGCTCGTGCTGCTACTTTCCCTTTTAAAGGGTGTACTCGCAAACTCCTCGATCATATGGAAAACATTTCTGCCAAAGATTCTCTTTATAGAATTTCTAGTTATATAGGTAGGCAAGCGCTCCATGCTGTTAATGGCTTGCATCGTATTTTCGAACTGGAAAGGAGTGACTCCCATTTGCAAGATGAGGTTACTTCGCTGGCTCAAAAGGTGAAGGATTATGAGAAGAAAGCATCCGAAGCGGGCGCGGCTGAGGCTTCAATCAGGGGTCAGTTGAGGATCGAGCAGGACAAGAAAGCCAAGCTTTGGGAAGCTTTCGAGACCCTCCGTGCTCGGTATGATAGCCTGTTGGCCAATTCCGAAGAAGAGAGGAGCACTTTGGAGCTTCAGAACAAGGTGCTTTTGTACAAGATTGCGGCTTTTGGGGTTAAACACCAGGAAGAGATCACGGTGAAGGACAGTCAGTTCCAAGCCGAGTTATCTCGAGTTCAGAATAATCTTCATGCCTTCCAAATGTCTTTTGAATAGGAGCTTGAAAAGGTGCGGCAAGAGAAAGAAGCGTCAGAGGTTTCTTACGCCCAGCAGATCAAGGCGTCTAAGGATGTTGTTGCTGAGGTCTTAAAGGAACACGATGGAGCATGTGAAGGATGCTTTCCTTCTATCAGAAGTCGACAATCTATGCTATAGGGAAGTTATCCTTCCGAAAACCAAGATTCACTGCTTCTGCTCTTGCACTTCTGCTTTTGCTCAAGCCTCTGCTCGGAAGCCCTATCCTGATTGTCTCGATGACATGCGTGGTATTCTTTGTCAAGCCATTAGCGAGGAGAAAATGCCTTCTGGGGAGACTTTGAGGGTCGATATTTATTTTGGGATGATCGGTGAATATTCTGACTTCATCCTGATGTCCCTAAAGAGTCCTCCGAAGAGTCCGAGGAGGGTGGGTCCGACGAAGACTTTGCCGATGATGTCTCAGATCTCACTGCTATTGATTCTAGGGTTGAGGGTCCACTTGCCACGCTCCCCGTTGAACTTGTAAGGGGACCTACTCGAGAGATTTTCGCTGAGGTTGAGTTTCCCGCCCTTGGTGATACACGTATTTCTGGTCAGGTTACTACTACTGAGGTTTCTGAAGCTCTGCCCATCGAGGCTGCTATGGCTCTTTCAATTCCACCAGTCCCGAAGGCTGATCTTGCTTCGGGTTATACTACGGAAGTTGACATTTCATCGAGGCCGACGACCTCTGAGGCTCCCTTGGTTGTTTCTGAATATACGGTGCCGAGAAGTGGGGAGTCACAGTCTACAGATGCGGTCGATTTCGAAGCCTTCCTAGCTGATTAATGAAGTATTACCGAGCCCCTGGTGTTGAATCGAGTGTATCTTACTTGTTAAGAGTTTATTCTATATCTTTCTTGTGTTCCTTTTATTTATCGGTTGATAGGATTTTGAATTATTTTCGCTTCCATTGTAATTCACTTATTCATGAATGAAGTGCTTTCTCTTCCCTGTTAGTGGATCTCGCAAGGGTATTTTAGTAACTCACCTTTTAATTTAAAACATAACTGTCGCTTTTCTATCGTGGGTTGTCATATCTTTGGTCAGGAGCTACGTGGATCAATCTGGATCCTACCTTCTCTTTGGGAGTTGTAAGGTCTCTTCATCCCAGCCGTTGGATCTTAGCCATTTTTGCTCCATAATTTCCAATTATTATACGTGCCTCTTTCATCTTGTCAGACAGTTTCTATTTTAGTTTTTCAAATTTCAAATCCCTCATATCCCCTGTATATCTTTGTATATAATTTACCTGAATTTCCCGATATCTTAGCGATTTCTCAAATCTTCCTCTCTTTTATCCTCCTTTTCGCCAAACCCTATTCTTGAGTTCTTTGTTCAAGTGGAAAATATCTGGTGAAGGTACTCCCCCTCTGCCTGATGTCCAGGAGGTGAACACTTCTTATAGCACACTGGCATGCCGCGTGCAAATCGACATTCGTAGTTCTAACCACCTTCATAGGATGCCACGTGCCAATCTGAGGGATTTGTCTACTTCTTTCTCCTCGGGTGGCAACCCGGCTTCCATTCCCTCTCCAAGTAAGCAATCTGTGCCTGATATGCCGGCCGCCAGCGCTGGTGGTGCGGTGGTATTCATTGACGTGAATTTAGGCACCGTGCTCCCTCTGAACGTGGAGGATTATCTTCCTGGTCATTGGGATATCGGCGACTTGGGGGCCATACTTCGAGGGATGGCCCAGCGGCTTGATTGGGTACCGGTCTCTAGGTTATCCCCAGGGCGCTTGGAGGAACTCAACCATTGGTATGGTAATCCTAATGTCATTTTCGAGCTTTCCTTGGACGGAGTTCCCATTTCTGACCCCCTCTCTAGGTCGTACTGCCTTCTACTACTCTCTCTTTCTTGCCGGTTTGCATCTCCCCCTTCCCCCTGTTATTAGCTTGCTGTTGCAGAGGTGGGACACGGCTATAGGTCAGCTACTGCCCTCCTCTTGGTTGCGCCTAATATCCACTATTTCACTGTTCCATGTGTTGGGTCACACCATACGAGATCCGTTCGAGCTAGAGTTCCTTTTCTTTTACGCTCTCTCTGGTTGTTCTGGTGGTTTCTACCTTTTTCTTCCCTGCGATAACCATCATTTTGTGGGGGCTTCTGGTGTCATTGGCCGAAGCTGGGAGCAGGCCTGGTTCTGGTTGGGTGGCGATTATCGTACTCATGTCAATGGTATTTTTGTGACTTTTCCCTTTTGATTTCTTCCTTTGGACAAGTGTATGATTCGTTCGAAACTGGCATTCGTAGTTCTAACCGTCTTTGTAGGATGCCGCGTTCCAATCTGAGGGATTTGTCTACTTCTTCCTCCTCGGGTGGCAACCCGGCTTCCATTCCCTCTCCAAGTATGCAATATGTCCCTGCTATGCCCGCCACCGGCGTTGGTGGTGCGGTGGTATTCACTGACACAGATTTAGGCACCATGCTCCATCTGAACATGAAGGATTATCTTTCTGGTCATCGGGATATCGGCGACTTGGGGGACGCACTTCGAGGGATAGCCCAATGGCTTGATTGGGTGCCGGTCTCTAGGTTATCCCCAGGGCTCTTGGAGGAACTCCACCGGTGGTATGGTAATCCTAATGTCAACTTTGAGCTTTCCTTGGACGGAGTTCCCATTTCTGACCCCCTCTCTAGGTTGTACTGCCTTCTACTACTCTCTTTTTCTTACCGGTTTGTATCTCCCCCTTCTCTCTGTTATTGGCTTGTTGTTGCAGAGGTGGGACATGGCTATAGGTCAGCTACTGCCCTCCTCTTGGTTGCACCTAATATCTATTATGTCATTGTTCCATGTGTTGGGTCACACCATACGAGATCAGTTTGAGCTAGAGTTCCTTTTCTTTTACGCTCTCTCTGGTCATCCTGGTGGTTTCTACCATTTGCTTTCTCGCAATAACCATCATTTTGTGGGGGCTTCTGATGTCATTGGCCGAAGCTGGGAGCAGGCCTAGTTCTGGTTAGGTGGCGATTACCGTACTCGTGTCAATGGTATTTTTGTGACTTTTCCCATTTTATTTCTTCCATTGGATAAGTGTATGATTCTTTCCTATCGTCCGAGTTCTGACCTATGTGCTTTTCGCGATTTCTAATGTTCCTTTCGTGCAGGTCCCCCCCGTTGTCCCTTCGAGCGGCTGAGCGATGATTTTCACTGTGTTTACGAGATTTTATCTCACGGGAGGAATACCTACCGTGTCTCTCCCTTACTTTCAGAGCCTGTCTTGGTTTCGGCTGGGTTATCCACTTCTGGCCGTGGCGCGACCACTGGTACTCCCATTTCATGGTATTTTCCTGTTCTCCTTATCCTATGACTGACCTTCCATTCTTAATCTATAGGTGAGCTCCAGAATGCTCTTTCCCTAGTGGGATCAACCGGTTCTGTGGCTGGTTTGTCATTAACCCCATACAAATATGTTTATCATTTTTCAGACGAAGAGGCTGACCCTGACTACTCCGCCTGTTCTTCCTCTCGCGATGAAGATGGAGAGATGGATGGCCTGTCTGTTAGGTCTGAAGACCTAAAGCTTGGTGAAGATTTATTGGCTGTGCAGCTTACCGAAGATAGGGTTTTACCCCCTTTGTCTTCTCCCCGTCAGCAGCTCCGTCGTTCCCTCGTTGCCCTCTCTGGTGTTTCTCCTATCCTCGGCTTTGAATTTGTCTCTGCTTCCCTGCTCGGGAAGAGAGAAATAAGTGTTTATGAGCATGGTGGGCCGTCTTGGCCCACCGGAATTAGCTTCATGCCTCGTTCATCCCCTTCCATTGGTGAGTTTGATCTTCTCGCTAAAAGATTAAGGGGGATAATTGCCTCCATTCGAGATTCCCCGTTCTTTCCGTGTGTGTTGCATTCTCACCCGTGGTATCCTTTTGTAGATTGTCCTCCCATCGAGCCTGAGGTCAAAATGCAGTCCAAGGAGGATCCGAAGGAAGACCCAGAGGAAGATCCGGAGGAGGATCCTGAAGAAGATCCGGAGGAGGACCCTGAGGAGGATCCTGAAGAAGATCCGGAGAAGGACCCTGAGGAGGATCCTCAGCCGGTGGGGGCTCCCAAAGTTGAGGTGGGTAGCGGTTCCGAGGCCGAGTACTACGACATGATGGTTGGGCCGAGGGTGAGGTCTGCCCCCAGAGCTGATGTTAGTTCTACTCCCTCGACTTCTCATGTCATCCCAACAGTTATTCTTCCCCATCCGAACCCTACAGGTGTTACTGTAATAATTGATCCTACCGATGCTGATGCTGAAGCCGCTAGGTTAGCCGCTGAGAGGGCCCGTGTGCGAGGAAAAGGTACAGTTGAGAAAGATGAGGAACCTGACTTGTCCGAACTGCAGGAGTTAGGGACTCAGGGTTTTATTGCAGGTACCTCTCTTTGGGCCCCTCACCGTGTTCCACCGACTGCTGTCCCCCGTTCTCTTTCCCAAGACTCCTCTGGTTTGGCTGTGATGGCTGGAGTTGTTGTTGCCTCCCTTACCTCTTCTTCGCACTTGATGGACCAATACTATTTGTTCGCCAGTCAGCTTATTGACCGTTCCGAGGGGACTTCTGCCAGTTTTGAAGAGAGATTGAATGCCCTGGAGCTCGATAATACCAAGCTAACCTCCATTATTGTGCACCAGAGAGAACGATTAGAGGTTTCGAAATTTGAGGTTGATATAGGGCAAGCTACTCTCGAGTCTGTAGAGGCGAGTTTGATCGAGACTGAGATTTCTAGAAATGCTGCGAGAGTCGAGGCCGCTAAGGCGCGCGCTAGGTTGGTTGAAGCCGAGGCTCGTATTCGAGCCTTAGAGCAGTATATTCCGCGCCCTGGTTCAGCAGAGGAGAGGGCCATTCGTGCAGAGGCTCAGCTAAAAGAGATGGAGGATAAAATGGCGAGTATTTTCCATTCCTTCAGCAGCCGAAAGAAAGATTAATGCTCTGGCATTCCTTTTTTGCTGGTTAATTTTTATTTTGCTCCGATTCTGATGTTGTTTCAAACTTTATCCCTTGTGATGGTTTGTAGGCTTTAAATACTGACTGCTTCTCTTTATGTTTCGCCCTTGTTGGGTGGTTGTGTCAAATGTTAGCTTTTAGCGCCAATATTTTAGAAACGCCGATTACTTATTGTTGATGTGTACTTGTTGATGCGTCTTTGTATACGCTCATCTCTAGTGTGCATCTTTGCTTGTTGATTCCTTTTTTGTGCAAATGTTTATCCTGTTGTTTGATGTATTCTTGTTCACGCTTGACTGTCTGCAATTCTGAGGTTCTCACTCGATTTCCATACTCTGTTCTTTACCTTGTATTAGCTACGGTGTCTCCTGGTGTTTCCATTCCATTTTAGACTTTGTCCCGAAATTCTTTTTCTCTATTTCGATCCTGATATTCCGAATTTCTTGTACATCCGTTATGTATACATATTCGCATTCGTTTCTCTTGATCTGCCGAAGAGAGTTCCCTTTACCCCGAACCTAATATTTCGAACCCTGTATATATCCATTATATACATCTAACTGCGCCCCTCTTTGACGCCATTCTGAGGTCTGTTGTTGCCCCTACTTTTTTGCCCCGCTATTCCAATTTATATCTGAAGGATCTAATCCAATTATACTGAGGTTCCTTCCACCAGTCTTTTAGTTTTGATTCGATACCTTAGTTTTGACTTCCTAGCCTGAAGCCTCGGCCTCTTTGTTCCATTTTTCATGAATCCAACCTTTTCGCCTTTTATTCCTAGTTCAATTCTATCTTTCCGTTCCCCTTCTTGGTTATTTCCCTTCGATATCTTTTATTTTTTAGCCTCGGCTCTTTTTTCGTCATTGTTATTTCGTAATCTTTTTATTTATGCTTGCAGCATTCTTTATCAGTTTACTAGATGATGTTTACATATTGCTCTAAAGTCATGATATCCCCACAAATAAGTATCCTTTACCGTTTGTGATGAGTGTGTTAACACCCTTGACCATATACAATCCTGCCGATATTCCCAAAATCACGATATCTCCACAAATAAATACCCCTTACCATTCGTGATGAACATTCTGATATTTCTAACCATATATCATCAAAAAGATTTCCATACAATTTGCGTTCCCATATATTATGGCCTAATGCCTTGATTAAATGTTGTAAAAAATCATGTCACCAACCTCATACATCTTGCCTTATTTCTACTTCATTGATAATATTTCTTCAAATGTTGTGCGTTCCATGGGTGTGGTATCTTTTTTCCATCTACTTCTTCCAACTCATACGCTCCTCCTTCCAGAACTCTCTTGATCATATAAGGACCTTCCTAGTTTTGGCCGTTAGCCTGCGCCGTTGGGCCTAATACTTTTCGTAGTACCAGTTCTCCACCTTTGAACCTCCTCAGCTTTATCTTGGCGTTATAAAATCTCTTTCCTTTCTGCTTGTGGACCGCATTATGCAATTCCGCATTCAATTTCTTTTTCTCCAATAGGCCTAGACTCTCTTGGATCAATTCATCATTTGCCCCTTCTTGGTGGAGAGTGACCCTAGGGCTGGGTTCTCCAATTTTCACTGGAATTATCGCCTCGACACAGAAGGCCATCAAGAATGGGGTCTCATTTGTGGAGGTTCTCATCGTTGTTCTGTATGATCACAGGACTCCCGGCAGTTCCTCAGGCCATTTCCCATCTAGTTTCTCCAACCTGGCTTTCAAAGTGTGCTTGATGATCTTGTTTACTGCCTCGACTTGCCCATTAGACTGCGAGTGATATGGCGTGGAGGACCACTTCTTAATGTTATAGTCCTCGCAAAATTTTCTGAGTCTAGCATTATCGAACTGCTTGCCATTGTCGGTCACTATGGCAAATGGTATTCTGAACTGGCATATGATATTTTCCTAGATGAACTTCTCGACCCTAGCCTCGGTGATCGTCGAGAGGGGTTCTGCTTCTGCTCATTTCGTGAAATAATCCACTGCCACGATTGCAAATTTATTTCCACCTTTCTCGGTAGGTAGTGGCCCGATTAAATCAATTCCCCATTTTGCAAAGGGCCATGGGCAGAACACTGAGGTTAGCTATTCCAAGGAGGCTCTGACTATCGGAGCCAATCTTTGGCACATCGTGCATGCCATCGCGTATTGGGTAGCGTCCTTTTTCAGCGTTGGCCAGAAATAACCCTGCCTGATCACTTTGTGCGCTAGAGCGATCCTACCTGTATGATTTTCGCATATGTCTTCATGGATCTCCGCTAGTACATAGTTCGCCTCTTCGGGAGTCAGGCATTTTAGGAGTGGTGATGAATACCCTCTCTTGTACAACTTCCCTTCTATTAAGACGTATCTCGCTGATCGAAGCCTGATCTGTCGAGCCTTGTCTTTATCTGCATGTATCTTTCCTTCCTCCAAATATGCACTGATCGGTGTCATCTATGATTCCTCTGTCGGCTGATCACTTAGAACCTATACGGTGGTGTCTGAGGGGTTCTCCTGCCTCACGATATTGATGTTATTTAGGTCCTCAGCGTTTGATGTCGTGGCTAGTTTCGCCAAGGCATCGGCCCCCATATTATCTTTCCTGTTGATGCCTTCTAGGAACACCTGTTTGAATTTCTGCAGTATACCTACGGCCAATCCTCTATGATGGCTCATGTGCCCATCCTTGGCCTCGTATTCTCCTTTCTTCTGGTTCACCACCAATTTTGAGT
Source organism: Pogostemon cablin (assembly GCA_023678885.1). Classification (NCBI taxonomy): domain Eukaryota; kingdom Viridiplantae; phylum Streptophyta; class Magnoliopsida; order Lamiales; family Lamiaceae; genus Pogostemon; species Pogostemon cablin. Next base: position 15,982,250 of record CM042981.1, on the reverse strand, counting down.
CGCTATATATCATTAGCTCGTCTGCTCCAATGGCCAGTGCCATCCTCAAACCGTTCAGTAGGGCCTCATACTCCACTTCATTGGTGGCCAATAAGCCAAACCTGATCGCGGTTGAGAAGGTTTTCTCGGACGGAGTTCGAATGATGATTCTGGCTCCCGACGCCACTGCCGTCGCTAAGCTGTTTATGTGCATGACCCAGGGTTTCCTTTTTTGCTCATCGGTTGGGACTGAGAAAGTTAGTTCCACTATGAAGTCCGCCATGACTTGCCCCTTGACTGCATTCCTCGGCAGGTATGCTATATCGAATTGCCCCAATTCTACGGACTATTTTAACAGCCTCCCCACTGTGCCTGGTCTTTAGAGTACTTGCCTCAAGGGGAATGTCGTCAATACCTCGATGGTATGCTCCATGAAGTATGGTCTCAACTTTCTCGAACTCATGACGAGTGCATACGCTACCTTATCCATTATCGGGTATCTGAGCTCCGCATCCCTCAAGGATTGACTTACGAAGTATACCGGCTTTTGATTCTTCTCCTCTGTTTTGACCAATACCGAACTGATTGCTGTTCCTGATACTGCCAAGTACAGTTGCAATGTTTCGCCCGGTGAGGGCTTGGAGAGAATTTTTGGATCTGATAACTCCCTTTTAATCTCGTCAAATGCCTTTCCGCACTCTTCCGTCCATTCGAACTTAGCCTTTTTGATGACGTCGAAGAATAGCTTACATTTGTCCGTTGCTTTTGAAATGAACCTGTTTAAGGCGGCCAACCTACTCGTCAGATTCTGAACCTCTTTCATGTACCGCGGCAGATCCATCTTCAAGATTGCTTCTACCTTTTCTAGGTTTATCTCGATCCCTCTTGAGCTAACCAAATATCCGAGGAAACTTCCTTTGCTCACTCCGAACGTACATTTCTTCGGGTTCAGTTTCATTCCATAGTGTCGGAAGATTCCGAAAACCTTTTTTAGATGGTCGAAATGGTCCATCCTTTTCAGGCTTTTACCACGGTATCATCCACATAGACCTTGACTATTTTCCCAATCTCACCCTCGAACATTTTATTGACCAATCTTTGATAAGTAGCTCCCGTATTCCTTAGGCCAAACGACATGTTGTTCCACTCATACACTCCGCTCCCGCAGAAGAAAGCCGTATTTGCCTTATCATTCGAGTGCATAGGGATCTGGTGGTACCTCGAAAATACATCCATGAAGCTCATTATCTCATGTTCTGCCGTAGCGTCGACTATCTAGTCAATCGACGAAAGAGGATAGCTATCCTTTGGGCATGCATTGTTTAGATCGGTAAAATCGATACATAGCCTCCATGATCCTTCTTTTTTTTTCACCATGACTGGGGTTTGGACTCTTATCGGGTACTTGCATTCGCTAATTCTCCCGCTCGCCAACAGTTTATGTACTTCTAGCTCCATAGTCACATTTTTCTCCGGGCTGAACTTTCTCTTTTTCTGGTGGAATGGTGGCACGTTAGGATCGATGTTCAGCTTGTGGCAAGCTTACTTCGGATGTAACCCGGGTGTTTCATTTGGGTCCCAGGCGAACACATCCAAGTTTTCTTTCAGTAATTGGGTTAGTTCTTCCTTGAATCCACTTTCCCACTCTGTTCCAATCTTGACCTTGATATCAGCGTACTTCGGATCCAGTTGTACCACTTCTGTTTTTCCTGCCGCCAAGGATCCTTCTCTTAGTTTCATCCTCGGATCTTCGTCTGGTGTTATTTGCTTTCGTCTTGACATCCTCGCCGCTGTATCTTTTTCTTTCCGTCCTGAACAGCTAGATCCGGATACGTATCTGTTGTTGCCACAAGCATATCATCTCATTGTTCCTCTGCCTCCTCTCCTTGGGCAACTACTAGGACCATCTCGGGTTCTTTATCCTTTTGGTCCCCTTCCGGTGGTTTTTCCATTTCTGTCAGGATTTCAGGGGTCTCTTCCTCTTCCATGATATCCTTGAAGCTTAGCATCTCATAATCCATGTCATGATAACTTAGACATTCTACCTTTTCCACAAACGAATATTCTCTCGCCCTCCTTTGATTCCCTATCACCATCACTACCCTGCCATCGACTGTGACAAATTTGAGATATTGGTGGAGGGTGGATGGAATAGCTCTGAAGGCATGTATCATCGGGCACCCTAGTATGCAGTTGTAGGTGCAGGCTTGGTCCACAACATTGAATGTCAACTGTTTCTGCATTCGGGTTTTCCCTTCTAAACCCTCTAACTGAACTGACAAATCAACCTCCATGGTAGGTCTAGTCAATGCATTACCGAACCCTTTGATCTCATTACTACAAGGTCTCACCTTGTGGTGACGCTCTCCTCCCAGATTTTCGAATACCTCCTTTAAAATTATATTGGCATACGTCCCAGCGTCTACCAGACATCTATGGACTTTGATTCCCGACTATATTGGCAAAATGACTAGAGGGTCAGAATGAGGAGTGCTTACCCCATAGAAATCTGCCTCTGTGAAGACGATATCCACCTCCGCTATTTCCTTCGCCGCCAAGGCTAGCGACCACACTTGAGGCATTTGTTGGTCTAAATCCCTCAGTTCTGCCTTCCTCTTCCTTTTCGATGTTGTGGTCAGTGCTTGGGAAGTTCCAATATAAGGGTTTCCTCTATTGGCTCCATCATGTGTATCTCTCCAGGTCTATCTCCCCTCGGGGATGGTCCCCTGATCCTATCGAACACCGGCGGCCACCCTGGAGGTGGAGGGGATAGGGGTATCGCTTCTCCATTCCATCCTCTGCCCGGGGACCTTTGTCGACCTGGGGGAGGGAAAAGATTAGCGTCTCTCCTGTACACCCTCGGCCTCGGGGCCTGCAGTATTCCTTTTAACCTCCATTCCTTAAACAACTTCCACAACTGCGTGATAAGATCCCGGCATTGGTCGGTGTTATGACCATGTGTCAGGTGGTACATGCAGTATTTCTGAGGATTCGTGATCCCCGAGGTTTGTAGAACTGGCCTCGGTGTCCGAAGAACTTGGTGGTCCTTGACGTAGTAGAAGACCTCAGCAATATTCAAGTTGGTTCCCGACTTTAGCTCCTCGTACATCTGCTGTACCTCGGTATCTTCCGCGAATGGTTTGAAAGTTACCGGTGTTTTATATTCCTTTACTCCTCCGGCACTGACCCTCTTCTTGCTCGGTTCTGCCGAGGTGCTTTGGTTGCTCGCCTTCTTTGTCATTTTAGAGATATCTTCTGTTTAGATGCACTCATTCGCCATGACCATGAAAATAGCGTAGGATATGGACGGCTTAAGCTGTACTGCCTTCCACAAACTAGTTTCTGGGTGAATTGCTCCCATCACCGTGATGAGGCAGGCTTCGTCCCTCATGACTTTCCCCATTGACCTCTGCTCATTGAACCTTTTCAGAAAATCTCATAAGCTTTCTGTTGAACCTTGGCGGATGTTTGCCAATTTGTGTTTTAGTTCCTTCGGTGTCCCAAGATACAAGTATTGCATTAGGAATACCTCCATCAGCTCTCCCCAGCTTTTGATGGAGGCTGCCAGGACCACCCTAAACCAGGCATGAGCCTTGTTTCCCAGGGTTAGTAGGAACATCCGGCATAACGTGATCTCGTTTGCACCTTGTGCTCTCATCCACATCAGATATTTTTCAATGTGAGAATATAGGTCGTAGTCACAATCAAAGATCAAGCTAGAGGGGAACTTGATTCCTTGTTACCAAGGAGCATTGCTGATTTTCTTTCCAGGTCTGCGAAGCGTTTGTTCACTTCTTCATTTATCAGGGCCTGTAGATCTCTGGTTGGAGCACTCGAAAATACCTCCCCATTGTCTGGCCACACTTCTGCTTGGGTTTCCCTTCGTTTCATCCCTTTTCGCGAGACGGGCCTCCTGTTCCTTCTGGACTGAGGCAAACATAACTCGGTTGTGGGTAGTTCTTCCCATGAGGGATTCTGACTCTCATGTGAGTAGGGTATCGAGGACGAGCAAGATCTCTGACTCTTCGGCCTTCTGCACCTGTTATGCCTCCTTTGAGAGATAGATGGGGTCCTGCGTGGGACTTCGCTCTCCGCCGGCATTTCCCGAGTCACAGGTCGGCCTCTTCTTTGGTTCTACGACTGAGGTTAGCGAGGTTCTACTCCTCTTGGCCTCTCCCTCGATAGATGGTTCTCAGCCTCTTGATTTTTTCCAGATCATGGTTACGCTCGAGCTTCATTTCCCACTGGTACCCTCGGGGGTGGGGGATTTCTTCTATCTGGATTTCCTCCATGCTGAGGTTGCCTTTGAGCTTCCGTTTCTGGGCGTCGAAGGTATTTGCTGCGCCCACCTTCTGTCGGGGTCTCGTTCACACTCTCCCTTTCTTCAACATTCCTCCTTCGTATGAAATTAATAGTTTCTCTGGCATCCCCTCTGATATGTTCCCGTCTGGCATCTTTCCTTCTTTCGAGATCTTCCCGTAAATCATTGTGGCTTGCTCCTCGAGGGCCGTTGAAGCTCAACCTCACCAGTTGGACCGGGGGAGCCCTTGTGGCGTACTCATCAATTATCCTCTGAATTTTTTCGTTCATCTTTTTTATCTTCAGGGGGTCGCTTAAATTTGGGACGGGAATTGACCTCGCCGGGGTGGGCACCTCCATGACCCGTGCACTAACTTAGACATTATTTTCACTTCTCATGACGTTCTACTGAGCTCTGGCACATTCCCCTCTCTCTTCGTTTCCATGGGTCGTAAACCCTTCACCTCCCATCTTGATTTCCAGATACAGAACAGAACCCGAAGATTTTTCTCACGGAATCACCTCCTATCTTAAACTATATCTTTATTTTAAAACAAAATAATAATTGAGTTTTCAACTTTTTAAAAAAAATAAATATTAATTAAAATAAAATAATTTTAATATAATCAATTATACATAGTTAATATTTATCTTAAATTCTGAATCAAATCAATCAAGGAAATTATCCATAGATAAATAATGTACTTAGCTATTATATAAACAGAATATAATATATATTTTATTATATTAATTGCAACCAATTTAAATATTCTTTGATACAATTAATTAGATAACGTTTCAACTTTATTTTAATAAATAATAAAAATATTAATTAATTTCTTAATAATTAATATAGTTAAATATTATACATAATTAAAGTTGTATTTATATATTAAGTATATTTTGATCACCATTAAAATTTTTATAGATATCATAATAAAGAGTATTTAACCTAAATACTGAGTGCCCCAAAATTACTTTATAATTAATATATCTTTATATTCTATTTTGGGCGTATCATAAATTATATATATATATATATATATATATATATATATATATATATATATATATATATATATATATATATAAACAAACTTAAATTTTTATTTTTATCTTTAATTTTTTTTCTCTTTTAAATTTTTTTATATTTATAAAAGCAATGCAGTTTTAAATTTGGCAGTCCATTTAATTCATTAAATATTAACCATTAATACAGTAAAATTATGGATACGAGTAATAAATATTTAAATGGATACGATATCTCTAAATAAGCGCGTAACCTATACGCTGTCATTCCTAAATATACGTAAAAATTAATGTTATAAAAAAATAAGCGTATATACAATACTATTTATTTGATAAATATAAAATTACATTATGTTAAAAAATTACATTTATATATTTTATATAAATAATTAACAGTTTATACGGAAGAGTATGTTCTTAGCTTGGTTTGAAGCAAATAAGAAATACCCTGAGGCAAGAAAATTGACATATACAAAATTTCCACAATACTTTATTTGGAAAAGCAATACGAGAGAATTGGTGAAAAGAAAAATTAGTAATTGGACGTTGGTAGGATTTTCTATGTTCCTCCTGGTGCCGGAGAATCTTATTATTTGAGAATTTCGCTAAATGTAGTGTGAGGACCAACATGTTAAGCTATTAAGAAACATGTTTGTAAATTTATTAATTTTTGAAAGCATAAGCATGCCAAAAAACTGTGTGGGATGCATGTAGGAAAGAATTATATGAGGATATATTATACAACGGGAGAAAAAGATTGAGACACCTAGGTATGACACATTAACAAGTGAAATAAACATATTTTTTGTTTTTATTATTGAAATACATATTTTCATTAAAATTCTAAGATTATTTCAAATTGCAGATTGGTTTTAATTTTGTTATATATATATATATATATATATATATATATATATATATATATATATATATATATATATATATATAATTTAATATTTACTCTAAAATACCCTCTTAATTTAATATAATTAATCTATTTTATGGTAAATACCGTCTTCATTTAACTGATCAAATATCAATACACTTTTTCATTGTTAATCTTGACCCGCGCATATTAATACACGAGATGAATATACGTCATATCTTAATTTATGTATTTTACGTGATGTCTAGGAAACTTTGCTTCAAAATGTGGTTAGAGGTAGATAACTAACTAAAGATAGATTGTATGGTAATAATAGAGATATAATATGTGGGTTTTGTATTGGCTGAGTGGAAACATATCAACATTTCTTTTTTTTTAGTGTTATTTTATCCGTCAGGTATGTGGAAAGTAGAGGTGGTAGCTGGAAGGGGGTTCCTCGGAAGCTTAAGAAATTGAGGACTTTTGCATTGTTTGCAACTATTTACTTTGTGTGGAGAGCAAGAAATGAGACATGGTTTGGAGATAAGCATACGATAGTGAAATAATTGGAAGAATGGATTAAGTTATTTGTGGCTAAGATTAAATGTATATATGAATCGATATTTGTTGATATTCTTTTTGTTATCAAGTGTTTTCTCTTGATGTATTATTGTAAAGTGATTGTTTGATCAATAAAATTATTAATGTTATTGTAAAATGATTGTGAAATGTAGATATATTTGTGCGAATCAAATCAATAAAAATTATTATTAGTTCATAGAATTTATGAAGTGTTTACATAAATGGGATTGTGGCAGAAGGAAACCAAAATTTCTTGACTTAGAAATCTCTTACTTTTGGCTCATTAAGAATGTTATACGTAGGCGAATTTGAAATTATAAGAGAGACTTCTAATGATTCATGAAATAATCCCTTGCAATGATATGATTTTTATAAAAACTATTTTTGAGGGGCGCATGCAATTAGGTTAGATTAGACATAAGAAACCACATTGAAGTTATTAGATTCCTTCTGTTTATTGAGAAAATTTCATTGTGCTTACGAACAATGCAAATGTTAAGCGAGTTATAAAAAAATTTTGAGTTTCAAATTTTTAAAATTTACTTATGTTGATACTTTAATTCATTAACTTTTGCTTGATTAGTTTATTTAATATCCATTAAATTATTTTTAGTTTACATCACAAACTATTGTGTTGGTTCATTCAATTTTTGTGATGAGGTTGGATATGTGATTAATTCTTTTGGAGTTGGTTTGTTTAATATTTTGTGAAAATGAATAGATGTAATGTGATCTTTTTCTCTTCAAAATATTCAATAGGGTGGCCAATGGAGTGGCACGCAATGCAACATATTTCGTTATTCTAGTATTGAAGTTCAACAAAGAAACTTGAGTAGTACAACCCATCTTTTTATATTTAAATTTTAATTTAATAATTTGTTAAAGGTTTGTATGTTGTAGATTTTACATACTTTAGTATATATCTTTTAAAAATTAAAAATTTTCAGGAATTTCAAAATTATGAGATTTGAAATAAGATTAAACTTTAGAATTTTCAACATTAGATGCTCAGATACTGAATAAATTATTTATTCAATTAAATAAATTACGTCGAAATAACAAGTAGTATAACATAACTTTGATCGAAGCAATTCAAGAGTCACGAAAACTTAAAAGATTAATTATGCTTAATTATTTAAATTTGAATATGAGGAATGACATTGTTTACATTTATCGTAATACTCATTCAACCAATTTAATACCAATTTAAATACGTTGTCAAAACTAATCTCAAAAATCGATAAATAGAAAGAAAAAAAAATATTACTAAATATTGTGACTCTTAAACCTTCTAAATTGATAATTAAAAAAATACTTAAATATAATTTAACCAACAATCATATAAGAAAAAATCTATTCATTAGGACCAGTAAAAGAGATAAACTCAAATATAATTACAAATAATTCAATAATAAAGTTGTAAATAATTAACAAATAATTCTATAAGGTGATATTTGTTTGGGTTTAAGTAATAATTATAAAATTAAGTTTGAAATTAGATGAATTCATTAAATCCAACAAATAATTTAAAAAATAACAAACAAATAAATTTATACTCCCTTCGCCCCAAATTCATCTTCACGTTTACGTAGATACGGAGTTTCAGAAAAATTACTTTTTGACTTACTTTTGGGGGTAGTATGATATTTTTGGGTAATAAATAAATAATAAAGTATGTTATGTGTGTGTTAAAAAGATGATGACAAATTTGAAATTAAAGTATGTTGGAGGGATATTAGTTAGTTGTTTTTTCCTTTTATGGAGGTGTGAAGTTGAATTTGGAACGAGCCAAACTGAAAAGTGTGAAGTTGAAGTTGGGATGGAGGGAGTAATAAAAATCTTTCCGTTCGACGCACGGACGGGAATTACTAATTTAACATAAAGTAATAACTATTTAAAGAAAACCGTAAAATAATCTCATGTGAAATGATATCGGTTGCCCAAATTATAATTGTATATTTGTATTTGCTTGAAGCGTTAATGAATTTACCGATAATTGGTTATGGACCATAAAATAAAATGACATTATTTATTTTCTTATTTGGGTTATGGACCATAAAATGACATTATTTATTTTCTTAATTGGGTCACAAACAGGCTATTGATGATGGACCATAAAACTTTTTTTCAAATTCTTTATTAGGTCTATAGCCTATGTTTAGTATTAAAATACTCCTTTCGTTTTCAACTATAGACTTTCCATGAAATTCACACCCACATAAAAAGAAAAAAATTTAATTTATATTAATTAACATCCATTTTTTACCCATCAAATACTTACATAAGATCGTCTCTAGATTTGTGTAAATCATAATTTATCAATTATTCTTGGGAAAGATTACTTTTTCAAAAAATAAATTATTACTCGTTTAAATAAAAAATATTTCTCTTCAAATTCTTAGTATATGAAATTTATTATTTAAAGAAATGAAATATTATCTTTTTCAATAAAAAAATTAATATAAATCTGATTTTTCCGTGGACAAAATCTCTTGTTAGACGGTTATTATGTGAGACGTATTGTGAGACGGGTCTACTCATTGTTACAGTATCATTGTTATATAGGTAAAATATGCTTATTGTTAGTTAAATTATGCTTTGTTAAAGTATGATTAATGATGAATTAAAGTATGCTTTTAGGGTGTTATAGTATGATTCGCTAAAAACATACTTTAACTACAAATTAACATATTTTAGTTATATAACAAATATATTTTAATATTAGGTCGACCCGTCTCACAATCCATATCATATTTATCCATCTCACAAGAGAATAACTCTTTTCTGTGTATTAAATTAACTTATGCTCTTATAAATAATCAAATTATTATTCAATGAGGAGTTAGTATTATTCTTTTATATGATAAAACATGACTCTTTTAAAAAATAATACTTGATATTCGAAATAATTCTTTTTCAATCCAAATATACATACTTTCTTTATAAATTATAAATAAAGTGTTCATAAGATATTAGAGCATGTAAAAATTTAGGGTAAGTTTTGTGTGAGACCGTTTCAGTAAGTTCTTATGTGAGATGGATTAAAAGTAATAAAATCATTAACGAAAAGTGATATTCAATCAATAAAAAGTGATAATAGCGTAGTGAATTATAATTTCATGAACAATTTATAGTATAAATAAAAGTATTAACATTTTATGGTGAAAATACTAATATTTTATAACGAAAGTAATGATGATCTTATTATTTTTTGAGTAAGGCTCCTGTGCCCCCGGGACACCGTATCCCTTTACAATTTCCGTGCATCTTTACAATTTAAACTCCTAGCAATGCATAGATTTAAATAAAATATGAAAGGGGAAGGTTGTGTTCCCATGTGGGCACGGCGTGTCCCGGAGGCGCAGAAACTTTAGCCTTATTTTTTATTTGTCTCGCACAATTCTTTGCAATAAATTTATCATATGAAAAAACAATATTTTCATAATGGTGATACGATAAATTTATAGCGCTAAACTTCTTACAAATCTTTGCTATTTTTTCTTTCACTATATTGTATCATTTAATTAAATGGCAGAAGCTCATGCGTCCTCGGGGACACGCCGTGTCCCATATGAACACAACTCTCCCCCTCCATATTTTATTTTTAAACCTATGTATTGTTAGGAGTTTAAATTACAAAAGAGCACGGAAATTAAAAAGGGGCACGGTATCCCCGGGAGCACAAGAACATCACTCTAATTAAATATACATACTTAATATAATTTTTTAAAAGTATTACTGTAATTGTTATTATATTTCGTAATAATACATACATAAAAGATGATAAATTAAAAAATTATAAAAATAGATTTTTTTTATAACATATAAAATTAAATTCATTTGATCAATATTGTTTATTAATCATGCACCCTCTTGTAAGATCGGTTTATTTGAAACTGAGTTGCGTGAAACGAATATGCCTATTATTAAGCTATAATTTTTAGATAGGTAATTAAGTATGGTTATAAGATTTGTTAAAATATAATAATGCATTAAAAGATGCTTAATTATTTATCTCACTTTTAGAAATATATATTATAAATAAAAATATGAGAATGACTACGGTGGAACCAGGAATACAAAATTAAATTTACAACCGGATCCTTTATAAGCTTAACGGGTCGATTGCTAATTCGCGGATTCTGTCTCTTTCAAACCGGATCTAAATATGCATCTCTCCCCTCTCTTCTCTTACTCTCTGTACCTTCCATCGCTGCCCATTTCCGCCACTCTGATTCTCCAAAAATCATCTCAGCCGCTGTTACACCACAGTTGGAGTACTTCAGGAACACATCCAAGTCACCCGACCCCTATTCCGGTAGGTACCATCTGCGATTTGAACAAGATATGAAGTGAATGGTGGCGGCGGATATAGTACTTGCAGAGCTACTCGAAATTAGGATTGCAGAAACTCAGTCTCGATGAGGTCCAGAAAATGGAGCGGACTCGATTGGAAGATGAGATTGAGGTAACAATTCCAGATTTGGACCATAATCCGTGTATAATATGTGGTTGTATAACACTATCTGAAATGGGTTGGAGCGGTGTAGATCTCGGTGCTCGGGGATCTGAGTATGGATGTATTGCCTCCTGATGATTGTCGACCTATGTGTGTTTGTGTGTATTTTCTTGGGTTAAATTGGTTGATTCTACTTCATTTAGCATGGAATGGATTTTGGTGCTGTGAGATCAGATTCAGTGATAATTCTTGCTTTCCCATTCAACTCTGAGAAAAAGAGAGGTGGAGTTTCTCTGAAGCTGATAAATTCTATTAAGATGATATGTAATTTTAATTTTTCTTGTATGCCTTAACTTGCTGCATTTGAAAGCGCACATTCTTGATATTATATTTTTGACATCTTATTCTCTTATTCTTTTTTTTGCAGTCAAATTCTGAGATACGTGTGAATTGGAAAGGTGTTGCTGAAATAGTCCTTGCATCTTGTACAAGTTATGTAGATGCCAATGATAATGTGGTTGTGATGAATGAAAAGAAGGTTTGTCTGATGATGGCCTCTTTTTTAAACTGCTATCTCTGATGCCTTAAATAATTCCTACTGCAATATTAGTCGTTAAATTCTGCAAACCTTGGCAAGAATAATGTTTGAGTTTAAAAGCTGTAGTGAAAAAGACCTACAAGTCATCAGATTATAGTGTCTGATTCTAACCTTAATATATTTAAGCCTCTAAGGTGTCTTATTTTTAAAAATTTCTTGCTATAATTTTATTTTAAGCTGTTGAGTGTGGATACTTTTGTCTGCAGATATCATATTTTAAGAAATCCATTCAAAGTCACTTGTTGATTATTGCTTCTTTTCTTTGTGCCTTTTGTGTTATTTAGATTTCTGATACGCGAGGCTAGCAGTGAATTGGGTGAGACTTGAGTGACGAGGTTTGTGCGCATGTTTGGTCCGCTCAGGAGGCACACGTCCTCATCATGGGCACGAGAAGCTTCCTAAGTCGTTTGAAAAGTTCCAAGCTACATTCTAATTTTCTGTTGTCATTGATCTCAGCTACCAATCTCCCGGAAGCCCCTTTGTCTAACTCCATAAAAATTTGTTGTTTCTTGATTTTATTTTGCTCTTGGGTTTCTGCTGCTGGAACTAAATTTCCATTAATTTGACATTAGCACCAAGTGTATAAAGAATCTGAAACTACACTTGCTTTTACTTTTCTCATCATCAACTAATTATTTAAGTATTTAAAAATATGTGAAAATGGCAAAAAGTAGCCACTATTACTTAAAAGTAATTTTAAGTGGCCACAGATATTATATACAATTTATTCTAGCAACTTTTTATGGAATATATCAAAATACCCTTGAGGGGATCCACTTTTTTACATGTTTGAGGAATCAGATTCCTCACTTTTATGACCAAAAGTACGAAAGTACACTAGGGGAATCTGATTCTTCCTATTTCTGAAAAAGATGTCAAAGTACAACTATTTAGGCATGTGTTCCCTCATATGCTTACAAAAAATAAGGCATATATATAATAACGGTCCAACCATGGTGCTGCATCATACACATATATTCATTTTTATTGTTCTAGTTTTTTTTAGTGTTGAGCATTTGGGGAGCAACTATTTTAACTAGACTTTTAGAGGCGTGAGAATTTGGGAAGCAATATACAAGGTATGTTGTAAACTTGTTTTAACAGCTATGGATACATTAATTTGATCATTTTTACATGCCGCATGAGTGTATTTTATGTATTTCAACGTTTTATAATAGAAATAATAGTATGCCGAATAGTGTATGTGAAGTGTAAAACGTATCCACATTAAATTTTATTTTTTTAAATTAGTAACTCGTAGGCCGAATAGAACAGGATTTGTAGGCCGAATAGAACAACTTTGAAGGCCGAATAGAAGAAACGTTGGCCGAAAAGTCCCAAAAAATATATCCTACGATAAAAAAAAAAAAGTAGGCCGAATAGAACAAGTGTTGTAGGCTGAATAGAACAATCTTATGGGCCGAATACAAGAAACGCAGGCCGAATAGAAGAACTTAAATTTCCACATTTAATTTTTATTTTTAAAAAAATATGTAGGCCGAATAGAAGAATTTTAGTTGGCCGAATAGAACAACCTTATAGGCCGAATAAGAGAGACGTAGGCCGAATAGAAGAAAAACATACAGAATTTGAAAGGCATCTGAAGGTAGGCCGAATAGTGAAACAGTGTAAGGCCGAATAAAATAATACGTTGGCCGAATAGAGTACATTGTTGGTTGAATAGAATACTTGCAACTAATTATGATGTCGTCATTTACATTTTCTTGAAAAAATATGCAGATGAGCTATAAACAAGTTGGGATGTGTTGGGGTGGATATTGGGATGTGTTACTATACAAAGGTGGACAGGTTCATGGGTTATACTTGCGGAATGACAATCTGTACTATATTAGATTGCTATTAGAAATTCATAATATAATACAAGCTAATTTGGATAATTGGGGTTATGAAGTTCATTCTCTCATCGAGTACAGTGGTCGTATGTCTAAATATAAGATAAAGAATGATGCTCGTGTGGCAGAAGTTTTAGTCTAGTGCTAGGCCTAATTTTAATTTGAATGTGGCGTACAGTTGATGAGCGTTTTCTCAACACACAATTAATCCCCAAGTATGAAGGATATCAATTGTAGTTTCGAAAGGTGACCAAGTGAATATCGAACCCAAGGGACGGCGTATTATCAATTAAATTATTATCTAAATTAATTAAGACAAAGCAATAAGAGTTTGATGTTTGATTATAACTAAAATACTAAATTAAATAACAAATAAACTATCACTCGAAGAATACGTAGGTGGATCAAGTAGGAGAATAGGTAGCTCTAGGATAATCCAGTTTTACTCATTAACTTCCCTTCCATGTGTGAATGTCCGACTCTACCTTGTGGAATATGGACGCATCACTAAACCATGCATATCTACTCTATAGACACAAGTAAACATGCGTGTAACACGTGTGAATAACCTTGGAGCAAGAGATATAATTTCACCCCCCTTTCTAGGTACTATCAGTATCAATTATTTCCCCCTAGGATTGGTACTCTAACCCGATATGATCTCCCTTTATAGGTACTATGAAATTATCCTCTTTATCCTACTTATTAACCCGAATTCAATTCAATTAATAAGTGTTCATATATGATAGTTCTAATGAAGCTTCGGAGTCCCCTCACTTAGAATCATAATATGGAATCCTGTTCAGCGGTGAACGCACTCAATCTACAACCAAGATATATATTCAGACTCTATATACCAATTGAAGATGCACAAAACGACCGTGAATATGGATTAAGAAAGTACAATCATATATAAAATAAACCACAAGTAGTGTTGTACGGAGTGTATACATGGAAGTTCAATTAACTAGATAAAACCTTCAAACTCCTAAATCTACCAAAAAGGCTCTAGCCCATGATGTTTCGAAGAACAATCATGGGTGTTGGATAGATCTTACCCGGATGTCCGGAAAATACAAGATAAATTAGGAAACGAATAAACCCTTGATGTAGGCGTCTTCATGCCCTTCTCCATCTTGAATCCTCCTCTTGGTTCTCCTCTTGATTCCACAAACGAATCTTCAAAGTGATGGATGGATGAAGGAAAGGAAGTGGATGATGGATGGGGGGTGATCCCCCCTTGTGGGGTGTTGTATGGTTGTGGCCTCTCCTCAGTGATTGGTGACATTTTTCTTGACTGCATGAGCCTCCTTTTATACTTGTAATCATGTCTCTAGGGCTTGGAATGGGATTTTCAAGTGATCCCACGCGTTTTGGCCTCGAAAATACGTAAGTTCCCGCATGTAGGTTCGACCTCGTCAAACAGGTCGAACCACTCCCTCTTTGGTCGAACCACAGGTCGAACCTTGCTACTGGATTTGCGCAGTCTCTCCGTTTCACGTATAACTTTCACATCCAACCTCCGAATTGAGTGATTTTTGCGCTCACGTGATCCTCTCTTCCTTGGCTTTCTATACATATAAAGAAATCACAAAAACTCCAAGAATTGTATATGTAACAGGCCATGGAAAGTAGCACTGCAGTTCTGTTCGGCACAGCTCGCGCGGCGTCACCACTTTGCTCATAACTTCCTTGTTCGGACTCCGAATGGGATGTTCTTTACGCCAAAACGACCCTCTCTTCAGTGGATTTCCAACCATGTATCACACTTCCCGTTCAGAGCTCCACATCAATACAGAATAATTATACAAGTTGGATGTGCATTTATCAGCATTCTTGCACAAATTGCACATTTTCTCAAACTTGGCTCTTTTGATCCTTTTTCCACCTAAAACAAAATAAAACACCTCAAGTGCACCTTATTCTCATATATATCGAATATAAGACATTTGTGCTCATATAAGACTACAATATCAATCAAAAAGGTGTTAAATTGGATATTAAAACACGCTTATTTTCACTCTCATCAAACCCCCAAACTTACCCGTTGCTCGTCCCGAGGCAACAAAATAAAGATAAAGAGAAAGAGAGTATGAAAATTAGCGGGGAAACAAGGACTATGACTAATACCCATTCAAAATACAATCGTCATCAACTTAGGTCATGCAACTCTTATCACGTGTAATAATCAATTCGTAGCATACAAGTTAAAACAATCACCACCAATTCAAATGCTCCATTGACATGTTCTCACGGGAAGTATATATATGATCTCTCACTCAAGTATAAAATATGCACACTTATGGGTTAAAGTATTTACGCTCAAATTCAATTCAAGTGAATGCGTAACCATAAGTTTGCCTATTGTCTCAACTCTCCTTTTACTTGTAGCTAGTAAATCATGGATAAAAAAGGTCTTTCATTAGGTTGTAATGTAGGCTCTTTGGAATAGGTGGGAAATATATGGATAAGTGACTCAAAACTCGGATCAATCAAGCTGTAGTCTCTCTCGATCTTTCATTCTTCCTCATCACTTCAATCAAGCACAACATTCTCAAACTCTCCCATCTTTCTCCTTTAAGCACAACATATTTTCTTTTTCAACTTTTTCTAGCTCTTTAACTCCATCATTCTCCTTTTCTTCACCTTTTTTTTTCTCTTTTCTCTTTCGAGGTACCAGTTTCGGGCACTACCTCTCACATCCTCCATAGGGTACTAGATTTAAGCACTACCCTAGGGTGTTTGATTCCATGAAGTACTAGATTTAAGAACTACTCCATGAATTTTCTTTTTCATCCTTAAGACTCTTCTTTCATCATCCCTCAAATCACCACTCTCTTCAATTAAGCTTTATTGGCTATCAAAAGAATGGATTTAAAAAGGCTCAAATGGGCTGACAAAGGATTTAATGAATTCTGGTAAAGTATATGGGAAAAGACGGGTTAATTAGCAAAGATGGCCTAATATCATTTCCATAATCCGCTAGACTAATCTTGAATATTCAAGGAGACTCAAGGCAAGTTCTAGAATACACGCACAAGAACGATACTCACCAGAAAAGAATTATCATGTGATTATGTACATGATCAACGAGGCTCAAAATCTCACATGGGTTTTTAACAAGTAACAGAGCACTTTTCATGGTAAGCAATATCTCACAAGTACACATAGAACTTCATACCACAATATAACTCAAGTACACTTCCTTCATCAATTTCAAAGGCATATGAATTTCAAAGATAATTTTAACAATAAGCTCACATGGATCACCACCATAAACACAATCCTTCCACTCCTATGAATTAAAAGCACATATAAAATTAGAAAAAGGAAACGAGGGCACCTGATTTTCTTCAACGTACGCACGAGCTCCGCGAGTCAAAGCTAAATGTAGAACTCGTCTTGCCACCTAGTTACCCTTTTCTATCATCAAAGCTCAAACAAACTCATCATCTCAAGATTCATCAATAATAAATAGGAGAACTATAAGAAATAATAAATTGACTATGTAATCGACTCCACACACTAGAAACACCACTGAACACTAGGCAAATTGCAAAAAATCGACACATCAAAACCGATTAAAGTTTTAATATACCGCAAAAAATCAACTCCCCTAGCAAACATTACAAAGAAAAGATTATACTCTTGGTGCTTTAATGAGGTAAGTACATCACACCCCCCCAAACTTAGTAAAAACGTAAGTCGAAACTAAGTTTGAAAAGAGATGTAATTGCCGATTAGTAAGCACCTTAAATATAAAAATTTCTTACGCACACGAAAAAAATAAAGCAATAAAATGGAAGGGCAAGCCCCCAACAGGCGCTCATGTTTAACGTAGGAGAGTCACGACGGATTACCACTTTGAACTACTGGATCACAGGACGGTCTTGTCGCATCCTCACCTTCAAGTACTTTATTTCCCTCTTCTTGTCTACACTCAACACCTCACCTTTCTTGGTCACAAAAATATGATCATTGAAATTTCCTTCCTCCCATGGCTGTCTAGACTCCTCCTTGTCAACCTTCCACTTAAATTCAGAATCACCTGCCTTAGAAAAATCAAGATTAAACAAGTTAGAAACCACATCTATGCTTTCGCACGATTGAGTCTCCATGGGCATCTTCATTGCACGATCAAGAGAGAAAATCACATCTTCATTATCCATTCGCAGTCTAAGCTTTCCTTCCTTAACATCTATCATAACTCCAGCTGTGGCAAGGAACAGTCGTCCCAAAATAAGGGGAATGTCACCCTTATCATCTTCCATCTCAAGTACAAGAAAATCCACGGGAAAAACTAACTTATCCACTCTCACTAAAACATCTTCAATTAAACCCTTCAGACAAGTCATGGATCTATCTGCCAATTGAAGAGCAATATTCGTGGGAGTTAACTCCCCCAAACCAAGCCTTTTAAATATGGACAAAGGCATCAAGTTAACGCTTGCCCCCAAATCACACAAGGCTTTATGTGCCGACCCTTTTTCAATGTCACAAAGAATGGTGAAGCTTCCCGGAACCTTTAACTTTGCAGGTAGCTTCCTTTGAAGGATCGAGCTGCAATTCTCTGATAGGTTCACCGTCTCCACTCCGTTCAAGCTTCTCTTCTTTGATATAATATTCTTGAGGAATCGGGCATAGTATGGCATCTCCATAATTGCTTCAGAGAAAGGAATGTCCAAGCTTACTTTGCTCATGACATCGTGAAATCTCTTGAACTTTTCTTCCAATCCCTTCTCGACCAATCTCGAAGGAAACAGAGGAGGTATCTTGGTCTGTGGTCTTCCCCATTCATCACGTTCAACCTCCTTCGCTTTATCCCTCTCGGCTCTCAATCTCTTTGCTTCTTCCCACTTCTTCTCCATTGTAAGCTCAGTATTCTGCTCATGTAATGGTACTAGAGTAACATCAACATCATGCGGAACATTCGGCATAGAAACAGGCAACTTCTGGATGGGTTCGACCAGGGTTCGACCTGTGGAACAGGTCGAACCAAGCACGGACTGGTCGAACCTATCTTCTGGACAACGGCTCTTTTTTTGAATTTGAGGTTCGACCTGGGTTCGACCTGTTTGAGAGGTCGAACCAGGTACGTAATGGTCAAACCTATCTCCTGGAAGACTGCTCTCTTTCTGCTCTTGAGGTTCGACTAGGGTTCGACCAACATTGGAGGTCGAACAATTGCCCCCGAGGTCGAACCGCTTCACTGTATAGTTTATATCCTCCGGTTCGACCTGGGTTCGACTTGCTGGGTTGGTCAAACCATAACGGCCGTGGTCGAACCGTTGCTGTGACAAAACAGAGCACTCCGGATGAAGAGGTTCGACCTGGGTTCGACCTGTAGAATAGGTCGAACCACCCTTGCTTTGGTCGAACCGGTGTTCTGGAAAAACAGAGTGCTCCGCATGGTATGGTTCGACCATGGTTCGACCTGAATGCCAGGTCGAACCTTCTAGATGTTGGTCGAACCGAGGATTAGCTATGTACAAATTTGATTTCGGCCTCGTCGGTCCCTCGTACTGTGTTCCAGACCCTAACGTGATGGCTTTATCTTCCAATTTTTGTGTCAATTGATTCACGTTCGTGGTCATCTGCCCCATCATCAAGGTAAGCTCCTTCAACTGCTTAGATAAATCTGCATGATCAACATTCATGGTATCCTCAAGATGATCAATCCTTGCATCATTCTCAGCCATGTATCGATGGAAGGTATCTTCAACACTCTTCACTTCTTGCTGCTTCATACTAGGCCCCCTTAGTGTCAACTCTATGATCTGCCTCTGCTGGAACTCTAGTAGCTTGTTGATGTTAGCTAGACTAGAGATGATCTCATCATCCCTATTCGGCTTCACCACTTGATGTTCAACCTGCGCTACCTCGCCAAGTACATATGATCCTCTATCTCTCTCTATTGGCCAGTCACGTGAATTCATAGAGATGTCTTCGAACAACTTTTCAGCTTCAAATGCTGTCTTAGATAACAACGCTCCTCCTGATGATGCATCCATAAAAATACGCGACTCACAATCCAATCCATAGTAGAAGATGCTTATGTATTCAGCCTTAGACATTCCATGATGTGGACACCTCCTGAGCATGTCTTTAAATCTATCCCACGCCTCATAAAATTTCTCACCCTGATTCATAACAAATTGGGTGATCTCTTGCCTCATTCTTAAGATCCTTGAGGGTGGCATGTATCTTTCCAAGAACTTCTGCTGCAGTTGGTCCCATGTAGTGCATTCTGTGGCATCAAGAGTCTCATACCAAGCTTCTGCCTTATCAATCAATGAGAACTTGAATAGGGCGATCCGTCTAGCATTATCATTAGCTCCAGCTCCTTTTTGAGTGTTTGCATAACCAAGAAATCTTCGGAGATGTTGATATGGATCTTCAAAACAACCTCCAGAAAAGGGATTCTTCTCTACCATGTTAATAAGAGCGGGATGTATCTCAAAATCATCATCTTCCCCCCTTGCTCCTATCAACCCCATATTGATATTCCCAAAGTTCGTGAAAATTTCACGAATGGAAACATTATCCGGATTCTGCCTTGCTCCGGCCATGTTTAGATCAATGTGTTATTTGCTTCTTTTCCTTCCTCTCCTTTTACAAGCGCACAAGTAACTCGGAAAATTCAAGGTTAGATAGAAATAAATAATCACAAATAAAAAAAAGAAAAAAAATCTTAATCAACTAGAAATAATAAAATCAATAATAATAGCCGTCCCCGGCAGCGGCGCCAAGAACTTGATGAGCGTTTTCTCAACACACAATTAATCCCCAAGTATGAAGGATATCAATTGTAGTTTCGAAAGGTGACCAAGTGAATATCGAACCCAAGGGACGGCGTATTATCAATTAAATTATTATCTAAATTAATTAAGACAAAGCAATAAGAGTTTGATGTTTGATTATAACTAAAATACTAAATTAAATAACAAATAAACTATCACTCGAAGAATACGTAGGTGGATCAAGTAGGAGAATAGGTAGCTCTAGGATAATCCAGTTTTACTCATTAACTTCCCTTCCATGTGTCAATGTCCGACTCTGCCTTGTGGAATATGGACGCATCACTAAACCATGCATATCTACTCTATAGACACAAGTAAACATGCGTGTAACACGTGTGAATAATCTTGGAGCAAGAGATATAATTTCACCCCCCTTTCTAGGTACTATCAGTATCAATTATTTCCCCCTAGGATTGGTACTCTAACCCGATATGATCTCCCTTTATAGGTACTATGAAATTATCCTCTTTATCCTACTTATTAACCCGAATTCAATTCAATTAATAAGTGTTCATATATGATAGTTCTAATGAAGCTTCGGAGTCCCCTCACTTAGAATCATAACATGGAATCCTGTTCAGCAGTGAACGCACTCAATCTACAACCAAGATATATATTCAGACTCTATATACCAATTGAAGATGCACAAAACGACCGTGAATATGGATTAAGAAAGTACAATCATATATAAAATAAACCACAAGTAGTGTTGTACGGAGTGTATACATGGAAGTTCAATTAACTAGATAAAACCTTCAAACTCCTAAATCTACCAAAAAGGCTCTAGCCCATGATGTTTCGAAGAACAATCATGGGTGTTGGATAGATCTTACCCGGATGTCCGGAAAATACAAGATAAATTAGGAAACGAATAAACCCTTGATGTAGGCGTCTTCATGCCCTTCTCCATCTTGAATCCTCCTCTTGGTTCTCCTCTTGATTCCACAAACGAATCTTCAAAGTGATGGATGGATGAAGGAAAGGAAGTGGATGATGGATGGGGGGTGATCCCCCCTTGTGGGGTGTTGTATGGTTGTGGCCTCTCCTCAGTGATTGGTGACGTTTTTCTTGACTGCATGAGCCTCCTTTTATACTTGTAATCATGTCTCTAGGGCTTGGAATGGGCTTTTCAAGTGATCCCACGCGTTTTGGCCTCGAAAATACGTAAGTTCCCGCATGTAGGTTCGACCTCGTCAAACAGGTCGAACCACTCCCTCTTTGGTCGAACCACAGGTCGAACCTTGCTACTGGATTTGCGCAGTCTCTCCGTTTCACGTATAACTTTCACATCCGACCTCCGAATTGAGTGATTTTTGCGCTCACGCGATCCTCTCTTCCTTGGCTTTCTATACATATAAAGAAATCACAAAAACTCCAAGAATTGTATATGTAACAGGCCATGGAACGTAGCACTGCAATTTTGTTCGGCACAGCTCGCGCGGCGTCACCACTTTGCTCATAACTTCCTCGTTCGGACTCCGAATGGGATGTTCTTTACGCCAAAACGACCCTCTCTTCAGTGGATTTCCAACCATGTATCACACTTCCCGTTCAGAGCTCCACATCAATACAGAATAATTACACAAGTTGGATGTGCATTTATCAGCATTCTTGCACAAATTGCACCTTTTCTCAAACTTGGCTCTTTTGATCCTTTTTCCACCTAAAACAAAATAAAACACCTCAAGTGCACCTTATTCTCATATATATCGAATATAAGATATTTGTGCTCATATAAGACTACAATATCAATCAAAAAGGTGTTAAATTGGATATTAAAACACGCTTATTTTCACTCTCATCAACAGTCCGACCTCAGAGATGTAGCGGTGTGGTTTTAGGAAATCTGTAGATGCTGAAGATGATGACAACTCTAGTGAGGGTGAGGATGATGTACATGCTTATAATGATGATGTTGAGCCCGGGAATAGGACTATCGAAGAAGAATATGAAAACAACGAAGATGACATACAACAGGATTGTAATCAGTTTTCTAGCGAAAGTAATAATGGTGCTGAGGAGAGAAGAATCCAATTGTATGAAAAAGTTTGTAATTACATACGTCAGAGAGGCACTCCTAGCTTTCTTGAACCAATTAGTCGCGACTTGTCCCATCCTGAAATGCAGCCACAAGATTGTCAAAGTATTCGGCCCACCACCCATCCCTGGTTGATTCCAAGTATGAATACTATGTTTATTTAGAGGAGAACTAAAGTAAACTTATACTTTGAACTAATGCACCTGATACGGTTATAGGCATTCCGGTTGTAGCTGACAGAAAAGATCAGATGACTGTCCCTGACTTTGATGCGTCTGGCGTTCTTCACGAGAAAAGTGCATTTGATACAAAAAAGAAGTTGCAGACTGCTGTAGGAATGTATAACTTGCGGAACAGAGTTGAGACCACTGTTGAAAGATCTAGCTCGACCAGATATAACGTGAAATGTAAGCTCAAAGGTAAAACCAGTAGTTAAATTCGTTCAACATCACGAGTGTTTAAATGATCTAGACAGGTCCACTCCTACACAGGTGTCATCCAACGTCATCGGTCAATATTTTGCTGCTAGGCAATTTGACAAGATTACTTGGCTCCGACCCCAGGCGATGAGATAGGAGATATTGATAGATTTCGGGTTCGACATTAGCTACAACGTGGCGTTAAATGCGAAACATCGGGCTGTTGGACACACGTACGGGGATCACGACAGCTCATTTCATATGCTTCATACGTACATGTATCAGTTGGAGTTGGCAAATCCCGATACGCACACCTGTATCTCTGTTGATGAAGAGGACCATTTACAGTTTTCATTTTACACTATTAGAGCATCTAGGCGGGGATTTTTAGAGTTTGGTCGTCCAGTCATTGTCATAGACGGGACTCATATGAAGGGAAAGCACAAAGGCATTATCTTCGTCGCAGTTACGAATCCAAACCATCAGATATTTCCACTAGCCTTAGGGGTTGGTGACATCGAGAGCAACATGTCGTGGACATGGTTTTTAGAAAGGTTTCAAGAGGTATACGGATGTCCATGAGATCTTTTGATAGTGTCAGACGATCATCGCAGTATTGCACATGCTATTTCTACTGTCTATCCTGATGCACATCATGGTTTGTGCGGTTATCATTTAAAGAATAGGTTGGCAGGTTATGGAAAAAAGGTTTTGTATAGATTTCAGAGTGCGATGGATGCATACATATTAAGGGACTTTGACAGGTTAGTCTTCCAAATTCACTTCGTCGTAATGTCACATTTACGAATCTCATCCATTCAACGGATTTTTACAAATGTTTACTGATTAGCCATAATATAGTGGGCATGACCAATTAAAGAAATTATCGAACCACAGGGAGGAAGGTACTAGAGTTTAAGCGATCTCAAGTTTATCGTGATTTTATAAGGACGACGGAAGAGAGGATAGGAGCAAATGAATGCAATTATGCTAAAGCAAGAAATAAAGATAAAATGAATGCAAAGATAAGATGGTTCCAAATGATGCAAGGATGAGATTAACAACAATCATGGCATAGATAATTAAGTAATCATGCAATTAATTCTAATCTCTCATGGACAAGGTATAGAAGCGATCACTAATTCCACCTAAACTCTCTCTCGAGATGGATAGGATGTAGGCCCTCAACAAGGCTCCCAAACGCACATAGGATCGAGACAATAGCAAACACCTCCCACTAGGTACTAATTACTCTATGAGTTCCCTAATTAGGTACTAAATCATAAGCAATATTCCCTTTTAAGTTACTATGAATTCACTAATTGTTTGGGTCTCCTCATTTAATCAACCAACCTCTCGATTAAGCTAATCAAATGTTCTATCAAAGGGTTCTAAATCTAGAAGGATATATCTATCTCTTTCTAAATTAATGCACATGAAGTGTATGATGAAATGATTCAATGAACTATCCTAAACACATAATTGATTTCTCAATCTAATCACATGCCCATGACAATTAATCACACAAATCATCATATACATCAAGCAATCAACAATCAATGATAGAAATAACACAAAGCCCATTCAAGATTAAAATCAATTTGCATAAAAACTAAATTATCCAACACCAATCATGGAGCTAATCTCACAAAGGAGATTAGCCTCTCATATCCATAAGAAAATTAACATAGACATTAAGATCCTTACAAAACATGATCAATCTATAAAGAAATGCACAAAAATTAGAATTAGATTCCCCCTTTGAAGTGCTTCAATGGAGATCTCCTTCTTCTTCTTGTGATCTCACTCTCCCTTGCTTCCTTGATCACTTGGATGGTGGATTTGATGGAGGGGATCAAGTGTAGATGGGTGGATGAAGAATGGATGAAGATGATGGTGGAAAATGGAAGAAATGGTGTGTGAGGTGTGTGTGGAAGTGGTGGAAATCGGATCCCTTTTTTATAAAATCTGAATGGAGGGGTATTTATACTCCTTGGGAGGCTTCTAGAAGGATTCTGATTTTTTTCTGATCCCTGACACGACACGAGTCGTGTGGCGCAACACGGCCATAAGGTGCCCGTGTTGCGTGAACTGATGCTCCCGCACGGCCATCGCTTACAGGCCCGTGTTGGCTACACGGGTCGTGTGCTGCAACACGAGTCGAGCTCCGCAACACGGCCAAGTGGTGGTCGTGTTGGATGAATAGATGTTGCCGCACGACCATTCTGGACAGGCCCGTGTTAGCTACACGAGTCGTGTATTGCGACACGGCTCGTGCCACCGACACGGCCAGTCGTGTTGCTGCTGCCCTGATTCCTTCACTGTTTTGGCTCGTTCTCCCTCGTTTCAACTCCAAATTGAGTTCCGCTTTTTCCTACATCTTCCTTATCCTATTTAGCATCAAATAAAAAGTGAAAATAGTAGGTTTAAGCTCATTCACACACATTTCCATGAAAACACAAAACACAACCAAATAACACATAAAATACGGATAAAAATATACGAAAACACATATAAAAAGACACTAAAATCTAGGTGAAAATATCACTCATCACACCCCCAAACTTAAAGTGTTGTGCGTCCCCGCACAACGAAAATGATAAACCATGAAGAGTGATTTTCACCTAGGAAAAAACTAAACGAACATAAGTAATAACACATCAATAGCAATAAGAATTACAAACTATGCTAAGGCATCCTACATCAATAAAATCATAACATGAGAAATTAACAAGTTCAATCAAAAGAGAATAAAGTGTAATATAGTCCCTTTTAGTCCAAGCCTTACATAGGTTATAAATTTCACTCAACACTCTTTAAAGTAGGTAAATCAACACTCATCAATTGATTGGCTTGACTCGCTATAAGCTTGCTCGTGGACTACATTCACAAACTGCCAAAGTTTCCATTAATGATCAAAAAGGTCTTTCATTAAGGATGTAATGATAGGCTCTTTGGTAGGGTATGGAAGATATGGATAATAGTGACTAAGCAAGTGTAAGTAATCGAAGAGATGGCCAATTTCTCCAACTTCTCCACTTTTCTTTCTTCCTTTCTCAACTTTGGTAATCACAAGCACTAATCATCAACATTCCTTTGGATTGAGCTTCTTATGATGCATGCTTCCTTTCTTTGAATTTTTATTTCCTTGAGCATCTTGTTGTTGCTTTACTCATTTTTCTTGTCATGAAGTTGCATGTTCATTCTTGTTTGTGCTCTTTTCATCCTTTTTCTTGCTTGTTACCATTTTCGTTTTTTCTTTTTCTTCCTTATCAAACCTTTCTAGTTACCATCTCCTCAATCACCCACACAAATGGTATATATGTAAGGCTTAAGTGGGTAATCATGGCTTGTAATGTGCTATATTCACAATAAAAAAAACTTTAAGGCTCAAAGTGGTTGACTAGGGATGATGTTCATGGTAAGGAAATATATGGTAATGACTATAATAACAAGGATGGCCTTAGATCATGTCACTAATCTCCACAAATCGGGCTCGTTCCTATAGTCCTTGAGCAAATTCTAGCTTATCAAACACAACCAATCCACTCATGAAGAAAAATACCATGTATGCACGGTTGAGGCTCAAACGCTCACAAGCTTGTGCTCGGACCTTAAGAAACTTATTACACCACATCCATCTCAAAATTGAACAAGTTAAGTAAAACATGTCACAATTCGAAAGTGTAGAGATTCTTAATCATAACTTGTCATCACTTACTACCACAACATATCACCACTCATGTTCAAAAATGACTCACAACATCCCAAAACAAACCTCCAAACATACCAAGACAAAAATAAGAAAACACACAAAACATAAAATAAAGACTCAACAAACAATAAACAAAACAAAAACACATAACATGCAAGAATAAAAATCACCATCATAAAACAATGAAGCACACATTCAAATCATCCATAACAATGTAAGCTCACAATCATCCCAACCTTTGATTGAAAAGAAAATCCTAACTAATGAAAATAAACATCCCAAAAAACATAACACATGAAGTAGCATGCTAATCACATCAATACAAATCAAATCAAATTATGCTAAGCACATAAAAGTGGTAGGGTGTAGAATGAACTCCCTCAATAAGCATTTGATAGTGGAAGTTGTTAGCTCCGAGCTCAATTCGTGCTTCCAATACCCTTCATACATGCTCAACAAAACCATTAGCTCAACAATTTCATTAAAAATATGGACTATCATGCACTTCAACACGACCAATCATACCAAAATCAAACCAAACTCATGAGAAAAATTTTAAAATTTTAGCTCAAAAATACGAAAAGTATATGCTTTCAAGACAAAGTATGTCACACCACGCCATATCCCCCCAAACTTAAATTGAAACAAGAGTTTCGGGGTAAGTTTGCAAAAAGTGGTGTGACTTACTTTCACACTTCAAATCAAGCACTTATCGTTTGTCCAATACACATTCTCCTCATGAACACAATCAATCTACATGCCAAAAATGCAAACAAACAAATCCATCAACCTTATTGAAAGCATTAAATAAAGCAATAAAGATAATGATGGGTTGCCTCCCATCGAGCGCTAAGTTTAATGTCTTCAAGCCGGACGATAGTCTTTAGCTCATGGTGGTCTTGAATAGTCCTTAGGCACTATCATAGGTTTCTTCTTGAAGTAGTGCCGTGTGCTCTCCCGTTCAACCACTAGAACGGTTCCCTTCTTATTAAATAGCTCAAGTAATTGGTCTCCGAAGGCGTTCTTCACAAGGAATGGCCCTTTCCACTTGTTCCACTTTTTCCATGGGGCTTTATATGAATTTTGAACTTCAACCACATCCCCCGGTAAGAATTTGGGCATTGACAAGTGTTGGTGCCCTCTTGCAACCTTTTTCCTACAATCACCAAATAAATTTTTATCAATGAAATCATGGAAGTTCTTAAGAGAATTTGAAATTTCAATAGAATGAGAAGGTTTTGGCTTGTGGGGAGTAGAATCCATGATCTTAGTTTCCGGAGGTTTCTTTTCTTCCATAATGGCATGAATCTCTTTTTGATTTTGAATCTTGACTTTCTCTACCATCTCTTCAAGAGACTCGACAAATCTATCGAATTCCTCCGTCAACTCTTCTTTCAACTCTTTAGCTTTCACCCACTTGGGCACCCTTTCTCTCTTTTCCTTCATAACCTTATCAAACCTTTCTAAACCATCCTCTTTTCGATCTTTAATGGCCATGCATAGATTCGTTCCGGAGGTAGAAGGCTTGTTGTTCTCAACGGTGGATACAACTTGACTAACTTGGTGCTCAATGGAATCTAATCTAGCACCGAATGCTACTATTGCACTTGTCACCCTGTCACACCAATTTCCGATTCGATCCATCCAAGCTTCATTATACTTACTCTCCTTCTCCATGCGCTCCATAATCTTTTCGATCAACTCATTTCTAAGCTTCTCTCTATAGTCAAGTTGGGCGGAATAAGAGGTGTTGGAGTCTTGAAAATCGCCCCATAGATGTGGTTGATTTCCATCTTGATTTCTATAAAAATTTCCTTGAAAACCATCTTCCACACCTTGAGGGTATACTTGATGATGCACTTGATGAGGAACTCCCAAATTCTCATAACCTTGTTGTTGGAATTGCATATCTTGTACTCCGTAATCCGGTTGCAAATTAGGCTCCCAATTTGGCATTTGAAATCCTTGAAAATTTCCTTGTGTGTTCATAGCGGAATGAACACTTCTATTCACCATATCTCGAAGGGTATCCATGTAGCTCATATTTTTGGGGTTGCTCTCCTTCTTCTTCCTTCTCAAGGTATGCACCTATAAAAGAAAGAAAAATTAGAACAAAATTTTCCAAAGCAAATATAAGATGCAAAAATAAAAAAAAAATGTCCTTATTAAGACCACTCTAAACAATCCTTCGTCAAACTACTAGCGACCGTTACCTCCCCGGCAACGGCGCCATTTGATTAGCCATAATATAGTGGGCATGACCAATTAAAGAAATTATCGAACCACAGGGAGGAAGGTACTAGAGTTTAAGCGATCTCAAGTTTATCGTGATTTTATAAGGACGACGGAAGAGAGGATAGGAGCAATTGAATGCAATTATGCTAAAGCAAGAAATAAAGATAAAATGAATGCAAAGATAAGATGGTTCCAAATGATGCAAGGATGAGATTAACAACAATCATGGCATAGATAATTAAGTAATCATGCAATTAATTCTAATCTCTCATGGACAAGGTATAGAAGCGATCACTAATTCCACCTAAACTCTCTCTCGAGATGGATAGGATGTAGGCCCTCAACAAGGCTCCCAAACGCACATAGGATCGAGACAATAGCAAACACCTCCCACTAGGTACTAATTACTCTATGAGTTCCCTAATTAGGTACTAAATCATAAGCAATATTCCCTTTTAAGGTACTATGAATTCACTAATTGTTTGGGTCTCCTCATTTAATCAACCAACCTCTCGATTAAGCTAATCAAATGTTCTATCAAAGGGTTCTAAATCTAGAAGGATATCTCTATCTCTTTCTAAATTAATGCACATGAAGTGTATGATGAAATGATTCAATGAACTATCCTAAACACATAATTGATTTCTCAATCTAATCACATGCCCATGACAATTAATCACACAAATCATCATATACATCAAGCAATCAACAATCAATGATAGAAATAACACAAAGCCCATTCAAGATTAAAATCAATTTGCATAAAAACTAAATTATCCAACACCAATCATGGAGCTAATCTCACAAAGGAGATTAGCCTCTCATATCCATAAGAAAATTAACATAGACATTAAGATCCTTACAAAACATGATCAATCTATAAAGAAATGCACAAAAATTAGAATTAGATTCCCCCTTTGAAGTGCTTCAATGGAGATCTCCTTCTTCTTCTTGTGATCTCACTCTCCCTTGCTTCCTTGATCACTTGGATGGTGGATTTGATGGAGGGGATCAAGTGTAGATGGGTGGATGAAGAATGGATGAAGATGATGGTGGAAAATGGAAGAAATGGTGTGTGAGGTGTGTGTGGAAGTGGTGGAAATCGGATCCCTTTTTTATAAAATCTGAATGGAGGGGTATTTATACTCCTTGGGAGGCTTCTAGAAGGATTCTGATTTTTTTCTGATCCCTGACACGACACGAGTCGTGTGGCGCAACACGGCCATAAGGTGCCCGTGTTGCGTGAACTGATGCTCCCGCACGGCCATCGCTTACAGGCCCGTGTTGGCTACACGGGTCGTGTGCTGCAACACGAGTCGAGCTCCGCAACACGGCCAAGTGGTGGTCGTGTTGGATGAATAGATGTTGCCGCACGACCATTCTGGACAGGCCCGTGTTAGCTACACGAGTCGTGTATTGCGACACGGCTCGTGCCACCGACACGGCCAGTCGTGTTGCTGCTGCCCTGATTCCTTCACTGTTTTGGCTCGTTCTCCCTCGTTTCAACTCCAAATTGAGTTCCGCTTTTTCCTACATCTTCCTTATCCTATTTAGCATCAAATAAAAAGTGAAAATAGTAGGTTTAAGCTCATTCACACACATTTCCATGAAAACACAAAACACAACCAAATAACACATAAAATACGGATAAAAATATACGAAAACACATATAAAAAGACACTAAAATCTAGGTGAAAATATCACTCATCATTTACCTTCCATATTTATTATTTTCAGCTGCATGAACTCATTGAGTGGGCACCGGTCGTCGCAGAGGTTAATAGAATTACTTGGGTCGTGGGGATATGAGAAATGGTCAAGGGTTCATTATCCCATGAAGCGGTACGAGTTTATGAACTCTACGTCAGTTGAGTCATATAACAATGCCATACTCTGGGTGCACACGCTACCTATATGCACGCTGTTAGAGATTGCATGCACAACCACTGAGAGGTGGTTTTACGAATGGCGAACTCAAGCTGAGCAAGAGTACCATTCTCTGCAAGCGTGTGCATGATGAGCTCGTGAAACTTTCTTCTATTGCCAAAAAGCTACCGGTATCGAAACTCCTGGGTAATAAGTATGCAATCAGAGATGGTGATCAGCTATTCACAGTGGATTTGAACAACAGTAGCTGCACCTGTGTGAAATTCCAGAAAGAACTTATTCCATATATTCATGCGATGAAGGCAATCAAGTACGTAGTCATACCTGCTATTTTATTGCATCGAACATCAGAGTTTGTGATTCTTATATTATACGTTCTTCAGTACTTGCAGGTTGCTAGCCAGTAGCTTCGTGTCGACCTTTTTCCATCGCACCAATATGTTAGGGATGTGGTCCGGTCCAGTGATGCCTGTACCGCATTATAGTCAATAGGACACACCTGACAATGTCAAGTCACAGACTGTTAACCCCCCATTATCACACAGGCAGGCCGGCCGACCTCGAATGTCTCGGATAAGGTCAGGTGTGGAGTCATCCAGGAGATGTCACAAAGAGCATGTTTGCTCACGCTGCCGACAGCAAGGTCACAATCGAGTAAATTGTACTGGAGCTTCATCACCACACAGCGGTCCACCTCCTCCTCCGACGGCTGCCCTGAATCCCCGTATACGTAGAGATAAAAAAATATGGCATTTATGGTGAAACTGGGCACACACGTCTGCGTTGTCCTTCTCAATTATAGCAGTAGTGTATAACTTGTAATTTTTATCAATTATAGCAGTAGTGTATAACTTGTAATTTTTATCAATTATAGCAATAGTATATAACTTATAAAAATAAAAAAACAATTAAGTGTCCAACGGTAATCAATATTTTTTTGCAATTAACGAAACCAAATGTCATCCCTTTTCATTCGTGTTGCCATGAGTACATCATGCTGAGGTAATAATGGTACCAGCTTGAAAGATTAGGAAAGCAATATGCCTCCGGTAACGCAACATGTGATCGGGAGTGCTCCAGTTAAAGTCCCTCATTAATAACTCGTCAAGGGTCCTGAGATACATTGGGCCGCAACTGGATCCGTCCTCCTATCTGTAATAAACCTCTGTCCGAGCTGGAGTCAATGGAAAAGTGTACGGAACCCCTTGGGTGTCAATCTGGCGCAGCAAGACTGGAATGACACGTCTGAATGGTAGAGTCTCTGTCATCCGATGATCCCTCATGTCGGGCTCGTCATCCCACCTATGCCAGAAGGAGTCAAAACAGAAGAAGCTCATATCCTTCGTAATCAGTGCACATGGGTAGTAGTACGCAGCCGTGTGGACTATGAACATAATCTATCAAAATAAGTTACAAGGAATGCATATATAAGATGTAGAATCGATGGTCAAAATAGGAGATATAATTATTTGATCACAGCATGGGTTAAGATACAATACCACATCACATTCTATACATGGCCTGGACCCCCTCCACACGGGTAACCTTCCTGCTGTGTACGCACGAAGATCTATCAACAAGTCATCACTTATGTTGGCAAATGCCCTTCTTTCATCTTTGTACCGCCTCATGTGCTCATTTCATACGGATTGAACTCGGACCTTAGAGGAAAATCATTGTATACGATTGGTCTCAAAATTATATGGAAAATTTATACATACATTGCTAATGTGGTTATTACTTACAGAGAATTGCATGTCCAGAATGCAGTAGTTCCCAACATCCTGATGGACGTGAACGCCTATGGCCGCCTGTCTCTCTGATAATATCCGGAGGTATGCATCTAGGTGTTGAAATATATAAAAATTTATTATAGAATATTATGAGTTAATGAACATATTTACTTATTAAGTATACACATGAAGGCTTTCTCAATTACCTGATCGTCAAACCAAGCACTGGGGTCCTCCATCTCAGTGAAAAAAGTACTGCCGACTCCATAGCCGAGTCCGACGTCGACCCTGAAATCAAAAATTCTTTAACAACAAGCATAAGTATGTAAAGTAACATATGAAAACATCTAAAATAGTAGATCAGCATGTACAGATTATTGCTTGTCTTAAATTGCAGGTACAGTTGCCAGCGGCGCTCACGGTCAGTCGTTGTGGTGACTATAATGCTGCACTTGGGTTTCTTGGCCGCTTAGCACGCATCAAACCATCTTGAGCGACACCAGGTGTGGGAGCCATCGGACTCACAGGATCCACCACTGTAGGAGGGGTAGATCTAACCCCTAACCTCGAGCTAGATGGCTCATACTCAGACCCCTGACTCTGTGAAATATCAGTTCGAAGGCCCCTGAACTCCTGTGTAAGTGTAAGTCGAAATAAATGCTGTGTCTGATGCTCAGCCACCATCTGACATGCAAGTTGGGACAACAACTCATCCTGCTGATCAAGCCTATGGAGGACCCTATCTTTGAAATCCTGATGATCATATCCGTAGTGGTCCTGCTCATATTCGTGATCCTGCTGACCATACCCGTGGTCGTCCTGATCATCATATCCGTGATCTTGCTGATCATATCCGTGGGCGTCACCCCTCCCACTCCCATGATGAGCAACGGATCGAGCATGCCAGCTACGAGTACAGGATGGAGGAACATGATATGTGGGATCATACAAACTGCGCTCAGCATACCTCATCTCCCCTGAATGATGTCCACTGTGGTCAGAACTAGGAGTATAGAGAGGTCGGTAAGAATGCTCATCCCAATTTGTTACACAAGCTGAAGGATCATCCGTGCGCTGGCCAGTCCACCGATCCTCAACAGCCACACCAGAATAGTACTGCTGATTCCATGGATTACTAATAGGATCGTATGCCTCCGCCGCGGTCTGCTGCTCCACATATGTGAAATCAGGCCCCTGGACGACCTTTCGTCTGCGGTTAGAGAATGCCTTTGTGTACAGCCTCATGATCAACCCCTGCAAAGGATCATCATCTATTCCAATCCAATAAACCTTTTTATGCTCCTGGGGGAGCACCCGCGGAAAATCCACCACTACAAGATCCTGATTAAAAAAAACCAATACATTTAGATACAATATCACTGATTTGTCTGTACCGATATGGATTAATGATTCATAAAAATTTAGATTTCATACCCAAGAAAACAGATTCCTGTCAATCTTCTTCACCTTATGAAAAACCCATCGCAAGCGAAGTGGCCTATTTTCCTCCCTATCAGTAGGGACATGGCCATACGGTGCAGTAAGGGTAGGTAAACGCTCGTACACCCAAACCTGTCACACGTAAACTACATATGTTAGATTATTATTGTTGCTGAAACTAGTAATACACTATAACTTTAAGTGATCTACTACAATACGTACCAGGAGCGCAAATGTGCACCCGTAAAAGTGGTGTCTGTACTTGTTGGGTTTGCTCCTTTAGGAAGTTTGGTCAAAATGTGGTCCATAAAGTGCAGTAGAGTCATATAACTGACTTGGCCCCAAGGGAATAAATCCCATCTACGCTCGTCCTCTACTAGGACCCAAACCCAGTTGTGTACACTCACCTTGGTAAAATCCAATCCAAGGAGAAAATAGTACAACAACAGCACCTTAGCAATTTTAACCGCGTTCTCGGGGCTAACACCACTAAATTTTGTACCCTCAAAGTCACGGGCAATCTCACTTATTAATGGTTTTTCGCCCTGACCATAATACATATCGTACACCCCATCAGACGGGATATGATACGATAAATTCGGATCAAACCTCACTCTGTCCCGAAAGCAGAGCCCCATTATCCGCATGAGCTCTACCCTACTAACGCTAAGACACTCGTTCCCAACTTGAAAATATCTAGCGATTACATCATCCCTGCCACGTATGATCTCCCATGTCATGAGACCGTGGAGATTAGCATGCGCGATCCAATCGTCGTGAAGACCTCAGTAATGACCAAAATAAGATGCCTGGACATCTCCTCCGCATTACCCCAACCGTTGTTAACTGCTTACGGATAAGTGCCATAACAACCCCAAGTTTGCAGTAATTATGTACACTGCAGTTCTGCCCCTGCATGGTTGGACACTTCCATTCACCCTGCACAAATTTAACTTTTTGTTAAATAATATGTAACACACATAAAAAAGATGTACTCTGCATCAATTCAACCAGCTTACTTAATAAGATAATAACTGATAATTATATCAAATAACAATAAGTTCACTGCAGCAACTGAACAAATATTGGCACACTCAATCATTTGTTCTATTCGGCCTACTTTTCCTTCTATTCGACCTACGAACTGTTCTATTCGGCCTACGAATATTGCTCTATTCGGCCAAGGTCAGTGCTATGACATTATTCAAACTACACTTTGTTCTATTCGGCCTACACTTCTTCTATTCGACCTACAAATCTGTTCTATTCGGTCTACAAAAAATCTCTATTCGGCCAACTAATATTTCCAAATATTCCAAAAATTCAAGTCCTACAATTTGTTCTATTCGGCCTACACTTGTTCTATTTGGCATATAGTTTTGTTATATTCGGCTTAAGATTTGTTCTATTCGCCTAACCAACATTTCCAAAAAATTTAAAAAATACTCCTACACTTTGTTCTATTCGGCCTACACTTGTTCTATTCGGCCTACAAATTTGTTCTATTCGGCCTACTAAAAAATCTCTATTCGGCCAACCAACATTTTCAAAAATTCAAAAAAATAACACTCCTAGAATTTGTTCTATTCGGCGTATACTTGTTCTATTTGGCCTATACATTCGTTCTATTCGGTCTTCAAAAAAACCCTATTCGGCCAACAAAAATTTTCAAAAAATTCAAAAATAAAATAAAATAAACAACACCACACAAAAAATTCTGAACATGATGTATACACAGTTAAGTCACATTCATCACATTATAAAATGAATTCATATTTTACACATATGAACAAAACTACACAAAATGTACTTCGTATCCTCGAAAACGAGTACCACAAACTCAATGTAGGACACATTATAAACAAATAACTCAAAATTTAAAAATGCAAATAAAATAGCTTTCATACATACCCGAAAATTTGCCATTTCGAAAATTCACCAAATTCACCTCGTCGAAATGCCTATTCCGACAGATGGAAAGGAGATATTGAGAAATGGGTACTGCAAATGGGTGGCGCTGCTCTTTGTGCTTTGGGACGAAAGGGAGAGAGGAAGAGAGAGGATGTTAGACGAAAAGGAGAGAGGAAGAGAGAGAATGTTGGACGAAAAGGAGAGAGGAAGAGAGAACATTGTTGGACGAAAGATGAGAGAGAAGAAAGATGGAGTATTTGGAATGAAAATGACGTTAATGATATGATATATACCCCACCAACCCACATCCAAAATTTTAATTTGAAAATTTTTAAAACTTTAAATGTGGTCCACCAACCCACTAAGTTCAATTTTAAATGTGGTCCACCCACTCCATTTACTGCAGTCAAAACTGACAGGATATGACGTCTTTATTTTCGTACTTTAGCCGACAGTTATTGAGAGTAATTTGGGGAGTCCACTAAATAGTGGCTAGTAAAAATTATTCTTAACGGATGTGACTACTTAAAATTGTACTTAGTCAAAAGTGGCTATTAAAAAATCGCTCCCTAAAAATATTTGCTTAATTTACAAGTTCCTCCACCTTAATAATAGAGGCCAAGACTAAAATTTTGGCGAGCGTGCTAATTAATTGCTTACCTCTACTGATTTGACTACTCCCATTAATCTTTACTTATTGTTTTTTCTATTTTGAATCTACCTATTTTAAATAAAAGTAATACAATTTATTATAAGAAATTGTTTAGGGTAACCCCAATTCATTATAATTAATAAAAAGTACTTTATAAGTCCACTAAATTTAAGAGTAACCTAATTAATTTCAAAGAGGAACCTAATTAATTTTATAGAGTAATCTATGCATAATCAGAGTTTCAACTCAAATATTGGTCCATTAAATTTAAAAGTTACCTAATTAATTTCAAAGAGTAACATAATTAATATTAAAGA
This sequence comes from Pogostemon cablin, assembly GCA_023678885.1. Lineage (NCBI taxonomy): Eukaryota > Viridiplantae > Streptophyta > Magnoliopsida > Lamiales > Lamiaceae > Pogostemon > Pogostemon cablin. The sequence goes on along the minus strand of CM042981.1, from coordinate 15,945,439 downwards.
ATAATCTATTCATATTCAGAGTTTCAAGTCAAAATAGTGGTCCATTAAATTTAAGAGTGACCTAATTCATTACAAAGAATAACCTAATTAATTTTAAAGAGTAACCTATGCATATTCAGAGCCTCAAGTCAAATAGTGATCCATTAAATTTAAGAGTGACCTAATTCATTACAAAATTACAAAGAGTAACCTAATTAATTTTAAAGAGTAACCTATGCATATTCAGAGTCTCAAGTCAAATAGTGATCCATTAAATTTAAGAGTGATCTAATTCATTACAAAGAGTAACCTATTTAGTTCCAAATAGTAATCTAATTATTTCCATATATGACCTATCAATTTACAAATTGCATATAATTTAATTTTTCATAATATATGACTTCATTTTCAGAAAATTAACGTCTCAAATCAAAGAGTAACCTAATTTATTAGAAAGAGTAACCCACTTGGTTCCAAATAGTAATCTAATTACTTCTATATAGTGACCATTTAATCTAATTACTTCCATATAGTAAACCATTTGGTTCCAAATTGCAACTTTAACCTTTGTTTTGATGATGAGATTGGTAAATCAAAAAGTAACCTAATTTATTATAAAGAGTAACCTAATTAAAAGAAAAGAATAACCTAATAAATTATTAACAGAACAGAATAGAACATTAACAAATAAATATAAAGAGTAATCCAAAAACTTATTCAAAGTAACCTAAATTATTACAAAGAGTAACCTAATTAATAAAAAAAATCTAGAAAGTTGTTGCCAAACAGATGGTCTCATAATATTACTTCGTTTATTAAAATGGCTAGATAAGACCAAACAAAAATGTAACAAGAGGAGGAACTATCCTTAAAGCAATAACAGCAAGCTGCTAGGAAGCGTTCAACCATCAGCAGAACAATCTGCCTTAGAGAAAAATAATTCTTAGAGCCCAAAAAGGACAAATGCTCGCGAGAGCAAACCCAATCCGGGAATGTAAAACAGAAATGACTCATTCATATCATTCAACCAAATGAATACGGAGCCCATTAAACCAAAAAATTTGCTGTCATCAAACGAAACAGTAGCAACCCAAGCAAATACTTGTGAAAATTTAGAGTTGAAAAAGAATGACAATGAAAAATCCAACTCATGAAGTCATAAATTAATACATCAATCAAACTACAAAAAAGCTATTCATAAACAATGAAGAAAAATACTTCTAATCAATTAGCTAATTAGTTTTCTATAATCAGGACACTGAATAAAGAGAAATTCAATAATATCTTGATGGAAGAGCAACCTGCAGTTTATTTGGGCTTGAGTATACTTTAGCAAAGTTGAGCTCAGTCATTATAGTAATTAACGGAAACTTTTTATTCTCCACAAAATTCAAGAGACTGTCGAGAGTGAAGTTTCCATCTACACACCACGACAGTTGCCTCTTCAGTATAAATAATGCAAGGAAATAACGCGAAATCAAAAGAACCATAAAGCTGAAGAACTTTTTATGCAAAAAATCCGTATAAAAACTGATTCCAGATTTCTAAATAAACTTAAAGATTCCAAGATCCGAAGCCACTTTGGGGTACCTCTCTGCATCAATCTTAGCAAGTAAAACCCCACTCCCTAAACCCTTCAACACATTGAAAGCTTCAGCAAATCTAGGCATCAGCTCAGAGCTTCTGCTACACCAGGGGGCATAACCCAACACCAGAACATACGCATTTCTATCAATTGTTCTCTTCGTATTATTACCATTGAGTTCAAGAACTACTCTTTGTGCTTTACTCAAAACCTCATATTTTTTTTCAAAATTCTTACTTTCATAATGGGATGTCTGCTATGAATTTTCTCCGGTTGCTTGCTCATCATCTATCGCTATGAGCTCTTCAATGGCTTCCAGATCACCACCATCTTCTTCTTCTGATAATACTGCTATAAAAGTGAAGGGGGAGAAGAGTAACAAGATAATTAAGGGGATGTTCAGTGTCGGAATAGGCGAGATCCCAAGTAAGGGGATCCGCCATTGATAGACAAATCTCTTGGCCAGAAGCTCGCTGGCAGCGGACGGATAGGGAATAAGGGACGGTAACGATCAAGGAACTTGGAAGGCAGATCTCCAATTCCGAGAGGAAGCCCAAACAGTGGGCTTGACGTGAGCGACAGCCTAGGCTGCAACCAGTCGAAATTGCGACGGCCATCTAAAGGAGATGCTACAGGAAAGAGGAAAGGAAGGGAAAGAAGAGAGAGAAAGCGCTTTATGTAATTCAATTCAAATTTGACCCATTTATTTTAAAAGATCTTACAATATTAAAGAAAAAGACGGTCCAGGAAAGTCTTTGCCTAAAAATATATACACTTTGATAATAAATTCTCAGTTAGTTTTTTTAATAAACTGTATGTAAAAAAACTACTCTCTTCGTTCCACAGCAATGATAGTTTTTGTTTTTTGGCACGTGAATTAAGGAGTATTATTATTTTATGTGTAGTTGGTAGTTGTATTAGTAGGAGTGTGGATTCCATATTTTAATTGTATTAGTGGGTGTGTGTGGGTCTCATGTGTATAAAAAAAGAAAGTGGACTCTTTGGGTGAGACGTCCAAAATGAAAAAAAAGAGACTCTTTGGGTGGGGACGGAGGGAGTATATAATTATTAAAAAATCATATTTAAATAACGTAAAAACTTTGTGTGACAGTCTCAAGTAAAGGCTTACGTGAGACGGTCAGAAAGTGATAACTTTTATACTGTAAAGTGATACTAAATTAATGAAAAGTGATAATGTGATTTCATGAACAATTTATTTATAGTATAAATGAAAAGTAATTACATTTTGTATTGAAAGTGATAATGTTTTATAGCGAAAGTAATAACTATTTTAAAAAATGTAAAATGGTCTCACGTGAAACGATTTCACGCAGGACCTAACCTTTAAATAACAAGTCAAATTATAAATTTATGAGTTCATGTCAGGAATTATCTTACATAGACCCTGTTCACAACAGACTTTGTACTGTTTATTAAGAAAACAATTTTTATGTTTCTAGAAAAGAAATGTCATAAAAAAATAAACAAGAATAAAAGAAATCCAATTAACGTGCAATTTGATAGAGGTAACACGTTAATATATCAAGACAAAAAACTAGTTTGGACAGTCTGATGGTTTTGCCAACAAATGAAAGGTGATAACATTTTAATAAAAAATAATATTTAAATTAATGAAAAGTAATAGTGATGTAATGAATTATTTAATAAACAATGTAATATTGATAAGAAATAATATTTTTAACGAAAAATAATACTCTCTTTGTTCCAGGTATTTATGTCCATTTGTATGAGCATGTAGATTAAAAAATATTATTTTTAAAATATATAATGTAAGAAAAAATAGGGGTCAATTAGTAATTTAAAAGGAAAATTAAATAAAGTTGTTAAGAATGATGAATAAAGTGTAAAAGAAGTAAATAAAATTATTGGAATAACTGAAAAAGTGTAAAAAATATATAAAATGTATAGTGTATTTTTAATATTAATGGAATGCGCATAAGACATTTCAAAATAGAAAGTGTCCAAAAATACGTAAGACGGAGAGAACATTATCTTTAATAAAAAGTTATAATTATTTTAAAAAAATAAAAAGGGTCTCGCATGAGATTATATATCGCAAGCCTTGCCCGTATATTAAGGCAAAGAGTTATGTGAAATCGTCTTACGAAAATTATTTCATAAAATGGATAAAAAAAGTAATGATATTTACGTACTAAAAAAATAAAGTAATGATATTTAAAAAAAAAAGTAATAACATTTCTAATAAAAAAATAAGAGTGAGTTTGATGTTAATTGGGTTCACACGTGAATTTTGGTTTTTTTTTAATTTATTTAAAAAGTTACTCTTGGAGGAGTAATTTTTTTATTATTTAAAAAGTAATAGTTATTTTTTAAAAGAGTAACTTTTTATGTACATAAAAAAGTAATTGATATATTAGAATGTACAAGAATTTAAAGATTAATTTTTATTTTTTCATTTAAAAGAGTAAAGTAATTTATTTCTATAAAGAACAATTTTAAATAATTTTAAATATAGCAAAGAATAATCAATAAAAACAAGATTCAAGTCCAATTAACAGTATTTGGAATAACTAATTATGAAAACTTAAAATACTCCTACTGTGGGCCTTTCTCACCCTGCATCACCATTAAAAAGTTTTAATTGCATTATAAACATAAAAATAATTAATGCGCCGCTTTTATATCCATGCATAAAAACAACCGCTGCTTTCAATTAATGTGAAAATGTGGACAACTAATATATATAAAGCCTACTTCATTCAATGTGGACAGCCAATGCATTTAAAAGCTACCTCATCTAATATAGAAGAAATTTAAAATTGAAATATCTCGTACTAATTTATTTTATTTAAAATAAGTAAAAAAACTTAATTTTTCCTAAATAATTTTATAACTTTTAAATTATCATCGCAATGATATATTTTATTTAAAAATATCCAAATTTTCTAATTATATGGTACTAAATCATGAGAGTGAATCAGTGCTTCACAAAAATTATGAAACAAAATTTGTAAAAAATATTATTTTGGGACAAAATTGATTAAAAATTAAAAATTCTTGAATAAAATGAATATCATAATGAAAAGTGATAATATTTTATGATACTCTCTCCGTCTCAATTTTAACTTCACACTTTCCGTTTTGATTCCTCCCAAATTCAACTTCACATTTTCATAAAAGGAAAAAGCAACTAACCAATATCCCTCTAACATACTTTAATTTTAAATTTGTCATCACCTTTTTAACACACATAACATACTTTATCATTTTTTTATTACCCACAAATACCATACTACCCTCAAAAGTAAGTCAAAAAGTGAATTTTCTTAAACTCCATATCTACAATAAACGTGAAGTTGAATTTGAGACGGAGGGAGTAATATTTTATAGTGAAAGTGATAACTAATTACAAAAGCATTAAATGTTTGCACCGTGAGACGGTCTCTCACAAGACTTGCCCATTTTATAATTAGTTAAACTGCACCAAAAAGCAATTAAATGCTCCCCGTCCCACAATTAGGTATGCACTTTTTTTTATTTTGATTCGTCCTAAAATAAAGTAAACATTTCCTTTTTTGGTAGATAGGACACACACAAAATAATTATTATATTCACATGGGGCTCACAAACTACACTACCACACATAAAAATATTATATCTCTCATTTCACGACACATTAAAATATTATACTTCTTAATTTCAATGCAAAAGGCAAACATATATGTAGTTCCTAAACGATGGGAATAGTAAAATAAACATAATTTATTAATCTTCATAATATAATTAAATAAGAGAAATATCATGGTAAAACCGAATCATTTAACATTTTTTAAAATAGTTATATTTTTTACTAAAATTTTAGTACTTTTCATTTATATTATAATTGTTCATAAAATAATTCATTGCATCTTATTACTTTACATCAATTGAATATTATTTTTTATTAAAAAGTTATAATATAATTTTTATCCATCTCATGCGACTTATATTCGTCTTAAAAAATTAAAAGTTTTATATCCCAAGTACTGGGGCTTGAACACTGCTATATGACCCTTTTTTCTGTAACAAACTGTATTAATATTTATTTAATAGTATGTAATGTTTTTTAATAAATGTATTAAAAGAATTTTTAGTATCCAACTGACCATTAATAAAATGTTATATTATAATTTTTATCCATCTCATGGAACTTATATAGTGAGACGATCTTATGTATATATTCGTCTTAAAAAATAAAAGGTTTTATATCCCAAAGTACTGGGGCTTGAACACTGCTATATGCACCCTTTTTTTCGTAACAAACTGTATTAATATTTATTTAACAGTATGTAATGTTTTTTAATAAATGTATTAAAAGTATTTTACGTATCCAACTGACCATTAATTTTCCATCAAAACACTAATAAAAGTATTATAAAAAATTTCTTACAAATTGTATAAGTTTTTATACATTAATGTGTCTAATTTTATTTAGACAATCATCTATGTAAATCGGGTTCACTTTACACCCTAATTTTACCAAAATGACTCTTCATTACATAAAAGATACTCTTTAACATGATAAACTATTATTTATAAAACAAAAATTATTCAGCGCGTACAAAATTACTCTTTTTATCTTTCATATCGGCCACTTTTTTTCCACTAGATTTTATATATATTTTGATTTTGTGGAATATTGTATTTTTATGCCCTCGAAAGGATTTGAACTTGGATATGATAGCCATGGAGAACCCTTATATATTTTGATTTTGTAAAATATTGTATTTTCATGCCCTCAAGAGGATTTGAAGTTGGATCTGATAGCCATGGAGAACCCTTATATATTTTGATTTTGTGGAATATTTTATTTTCAAACCCTCAAGGGGATTTTAGCTTGGGTCTGATAGCCATGGAGAACACTTATGGGCATTATGTGTGCCACACACACACACACACACACACACACACACACACATATATATATATATATATATATATATATATATATATATATATATATATATATATATATATATATATATATATATATATATATATATATATATATATATATATATATATATATATATATTAGTTAATATTTAGTATTAATTAACCTTTAATTTTATATTAAATACACTTATAATATATTATAATTTAATTGTATAAATAAAAGTACTCAATCTATCTCATAATAAATAATACTACACTTTAATTTCATGCAAAACTGAAAGCCTCATGTTAATCTTTTGTTATGAATATACATATTAATTAATTTCAGAGTTGTCACACTCAGTTTATATGATACATATATAGTTTGGATACTTTATATTATTTTGTTAATATGTTAGATAATCATTGTACTCTTAAATTGTTAGTTTAAATAATAGTTTGCACTTAATATTTTCTGTTAATCATTGAAAAAGAATAATATTATATTAATTCATAGCTAAAATATGTTCTTTTTAAAGTATGATAAATAATGAATTAAAGTATGTTATTAAAGTGCTTTAGTATGATTTATGGTATGCTGTCGCGGGAACCCAAAAATAAAATTTGTAATTTTTTCAAACAAACCCACTAAGAATGTAGTAGGGTAAGTAAGGGTCGAACCCACAGAGAGTAATTGAATTTAAATTGAATAATTTGTGTTTTTAAAAGTAACCAAAAGGGGGGATTGGATTAAAACTAACAACTAACAAGCATGGAAAATAAAAAAAAAAATTAAAATAACAAGAAGAATAAAATTATAAGAACAAATAAAATTGAAACCTAGTCCAAGGATTTGATCCCCTCCCGTAACCTAATTCACATGAATCAAATTCCTAAAATCCCAACAAGTTCCTAAACTTAAGTCCCTAGGCTAATGGTACGACCAAATTAACCCGAAATATACTTAAGATTAATAACCTAGGGTACGACCTCTAGATTAAACTATTGTCGAGTGACCCTATGGATTCGAACTCGACAATACATTAAGATTTAGATATTTGGACTACTAGGCTATGAAAATCGACTAAGAATCATACAACCTAGATTTCGTGATTTCAAGAGGTACTCCCTCACTTTGTTACTCAATTTGAAATATTATAACAATTACGGATTATAACATCAAAATAACTATTGAATAATCAATCACCTATGAGAGGGGTAGTCTACACAAATAATTGAAAATTCAAGATTAACATCAAAGCCAATCACAAAATAAATTCATAGAACATGTTGATAATTTATTCCTAATCAAACATATAAATTATTTTACGAAAGTTCACAATCCTTGGACTAGAAACGAAATTACATAATCGAAATTAAATTAAATTAAACACAATAAAACCCGTGTTCTTCAATTGGTGGTTCTTCGTCCCCAATCTGCTTTCTGGCGTGTAGCTCCCAACGTGAGATCTCGGATCATTATCTCTTGAATGATGTCCAAGATTAATATAAGGATCCTGAATTAATTTATCTTTGACATTCCTTCTTGAATATGTGTCCAGATTCCTTCTATCTTATCATTGGTAAGTTTTTATTTATTGTTGATCACCAAATCCTTCTTTTCCTCAATTATCTTGATCAACTTTTTAATTTTCCTGCAATAAAAATTATTGTATCAGTCACACAAAAATAAATTATTGTGACTGTACAATTTATCTCAATTTTGGCCAGTTTCAATAAGAAATAAAATAATAAAAGCTCAAGTGTATGAAATAAAAATAAATCGTAATTAACATTAAATAATTCACAACTCACGCGTAAAGAAGTAAATTTCATCCAAAATAATCGTGTAAAATTACGACTTATCAAATTACCCACACCTAAACCTTTGCTTATCCTCAAGCAAAACAAGACCAACACATAGGCCTAGGAAAAATAACAATAATGTGCAAGTAATAGCAAAATAGTGACACTTCCAAGAGTGACCAAATAAGGTACACCAAATACAAATGAGTGATAGAATGTCTCACAAAAATTTTGTAACTTATGTAAAATAAATGAATTTAAGAATTCATGGTCTTACAATGATTTCGCTCAATAACGCTCAAGTATATGTGATGAGTAGCAAAACACTCAAAATTAAACAAGATAAGACATTACCATAAGCTTGCTCCCAAATCAAATCTCCACCAAGTTCAATAAGCGCTATGCAAATATCAAAAGGACTTGTAAAATGATTGTAACGGGGCTTGGGATAAGGTGGGATGAAAAGAATTAGAAAGACTAAATTTACCACTTTGCAAATGATGTTAATCATCTAAGTATATCAAAATGATGCATCATGACAATCTCAATTTTTTCCACATCCACTCCTTCATTTTTTTGTGACAAACCTCTGATTTTTATCAACACATCCAACTACCCTCACCTGTTTTTTTTTTCACGATTTCAAAAAATAGGGGCAACACTGAAGGGTTCATTTTTTTTTCATCTCCGATTTTTTTTCCAACCTTTTTTTTTCAATCATTCATCCTTCTTTTTCTTTTCCTCTTTTTTTCCTCCCCATTTTTTTCTTTCTCCATTTTTTTCTTTTTCTCAACCATCATCTCCCCTTCCTCATCAATTCAACCACCAAAAATATTTTTTCAATAAATTCCACAATTTGCAAAATAGTAAGAGGTTCAATCGGAAGAGTTCAAGAAAGAAAATGGAATATGATTAAGTGATATGCTCATTCAACAAAGAAAAGGTTAGGCTCAAAGTAGCTCTCCTAAAAGATTGATATGATTAGATAGGTAAAAAGAAGGCCAAAATATGGCTTGCCTAGATGCCTTTATCATTTAAATACACATGCTCAAATGTAAGATCTCAAAATGTATTCAAGGAGCAAGTTCTAGAATGTACATATCAAGTCCAATTTGCATTCAATCAAGAGAAATAATAGAGCTTGTATAGATGATAGCTCTTTAAGGCTCAAATCTCACAATAATATGATAATTTTGCCATGAATTCCCAAACAAAAATTATTCCATATTTATCACAAAAACAACAAGATAAATCCAACAACTCACAAGTATAGGTACATCAAATTCAACTCTTTTGTCATGCCAAAAATTTCACAAATCAAAAGCACAATCTCACCATAAATCCAACACCAACTTCACATGTGCACATGTGTAAAAATATGATTCCAAATAAATTACTATGCACTTGTAATAAATAAAAATATTACAACTTCAAGTACCACTCAATACACCTAACCTACCCACACCTAATTATTTTGCTTGCCCTCAAGCAAATAAACTCAATAAGATTCAAGGGATAATCAAGTGCAAGAGTGGAAAGAAGTCACCGGATTAAGCTCAATTATCAACCAAGGCTGGAATTTCTTTCTCTTTAGAAGGATCATCAACACCATTACAGCTTTGCTCCATGGCCTACAAGTAAGCACACACCAAAAGAACAAGATTATTTATTAAGAAATAAAAATCAAATAGATAAAAATAAAGCTAAGTTGGGTTGCCTCCCAACAAATGCCTTTTCTTAACGTCGTTAGCTCGACGTTCACTTCCCTTTCATGTAATAGGAGTAAAATGTTCAAACCAATATAATGATCTTGTTGGTCTGTGAGAAGTGTTCTCTCCCTTCAAAATTATATGGTTCTTGGTCAGCCTTAACATGTCAAGCTCCACAGAAAATTGTTTGATCGCCTCAAGAAAAGGATCTTTAATCTCATCAATGCGAAACACTTCAAATGTCTCATTTTCTAGGGGTTCTTCAACCTTGGGCAACCTGTAAGAAGATGAAAATGAATCAGAATTAGTAATATTGATTCGGGCAGCTTTACCTCATTTTCGTTTCCAACAAAACTGACACTGAAGGCTTCAGTGTCAGTTTTTGCAGTTTGATTTTTTTGCGCAAAATCTGTAGAATTTTCAGCAACTTCATCCTCTTCAATTTCTGACTTAATCTCGAATTTTTCATCATTAGTGGACTCCACGACATGTTCCTCATGATTTTTATTTTGTTGTGCAACTAAACGTTCAACATCGGTCCTTAATTGGCTACATTGACGCTCCAAACTCCAAAGACTCAATTGGGTTCCTTGTTGAAATATCAAATTACTAATTTCCATCCGTTTCAACAAGGACTCTAATAAAGCCTTCAAACTTTGTTCATCATCATAATACCTATCATCCTCATAATAATTTTCAATATTATTGAAGGATTGTGGTCTTTGCTCATAATAGCCATGACTTTGATTTTTATAAGGTTGATTGTATAGGTATTCTACATGCCGGAAAGTACGAGGGCTATGCCACCCTTGATTGTAAGTGTGGTTGGCATATGGATCACTCCAATGCCGCTGCAAATTTTCTCTATAATATCCATTTCTCCGTTCTACTTCTAATCTTTCAACTAAAATTGGACAATTATGAGTGGAATGGAGAGTGGTTGCACAAATTCTACGTGGTTGAACATTCTGACCATAATAACCATGAAATCGATCCATTAAAAGCAAACCTGCAATGGGAGAATGTGATTATTCACGAAAAAAATAGAAAAATAAAAATAGGGCAGACCTGACACTGAAGGGTTCAGTGTTAGTGCACTGCTGGACAGAATTTGAAAATTAAATAAAAAAAATACAAAAAATTAAATAAAATTCGGGATTACTCCCCGGCAACGGCGCCAAAATTTGGTGTACTGTCACGGGCACCCAAAAATAAGATTTATAATTTTTTCAAACAAACCCACTAAGAATGTAGTAGGGTAAGTAAGAGTCGAACCCACAGAGAGTAATTGAATTTAAATTGAATAATTTGTGTTTTTAAAAGTAACCAAAAGGGGGGATTGGATTAAAACTAACAACTAACAAGCATGGAAAATAAAAAAAAATTAAAATAACAAGAAGAATAAAATTATAAGAACATATAAAATTGAAACCTAGTCTAAGGATTTGATCCCCTCCCGTAGCCTAATTCACATGAATCAAATTCCTAAAATCCCAACAAGTTCCTAAACTCAAGTCCCTAGGCTAATGGTATGACCAAATTAACCCAAAATATCCTTAAGATTAATAACCTAGGGTACGACCTCTAGATTAAACTATTGCCGAGTGACCCTATGGATTCGAACTCGACAATACATTAAGATTTAGATATTAGGACTACTAGGCTATGAAAATCGGCTAAGAATCATACAACCTAGATTTCGTAATTTCAAGAGGTAGTCCCTCACTTTGTTACTCAATTTGAAATATTATAACAATTACGAATTATAACATCAAAATAACTATTGAATAATTAATCACCTATGAGAGGGGTAGTCTACATAAATAATTGAAAATTCAAGATTAACATCAAAGCCAATCACAAAATAAATTCATATAACATGTTGATAATTTATTCCTAATCAAACATACAAATTATTTTACGAAGGTTCACAATCCTTGGACTAGAAACGAAATTACATAATCGAAATTAAATTAAATTAAACACAATAAAACCCGTGTTCTTCAACTGGTGGTGCTTCGTCCCCAATCTACTTTCTGGCGTGTAGCTCCCAACGTGAGATCCCGGAGTGTGATCTCTTGAATGATGTCCAAGATTAATATAAGGATCCTGAATTAATTTATCTTTGACCTTCCTTCTTGAATGTGTGTCCAGATTCCTTGTATCTTATCATTGGTAAGTTTTTATTTATTGTTGATCACCAAATCCTTTTTTTCCTTAATTATCTTGGTCAACTGTTTAATTTTCCTGCTATAAAAATTATTGTATCAGTCACACAAAAATAAATTATTGTGACTGTACAATTTATCTCAATTTTAGCCTGTTTCAATAAGAAATAAAATAATAAAAGCTCAAGTGTATGAAATAGAAATAAGTCGTAATTAACATTAAATAATTCACAAATCACGCGTAAAGAAGTGAATTTCATCCAAAATAATCGTGTAAAATTACGACTTATCAATTTACTACAAACATACTTTAACTATTAAAAATCATATTTTACCTATATAACTACTGTACTTTAACAATGAATCCACTTGTCTCAAAATTCGTCTCTCAGATACATGTCTCACAAGAGAGCACCTACATTATATTATATATTCGTTCATAATAGTTATATTGAATATTTTAAAATTAAAAAAAATAAGAAAATTACACGTTATATTAGTGGGGTGTGGGTTCCATATTTATATTATGTGTAATAGTTAGTTGTATTAGTGGGGGTATGAGTCTCATATTTTATTTGTATTACTGGAGGGTGTTGGTCCCATAGTATAAAAAGAAAAATGAATAGATTAAGGATGGACGACCCAAAATAGTAAAATTGATAGATTAAGGTTGAATGGAGGGAGTAATGAATATCATATAACACACGGGGCAAAAAGAAAAACACAAGCAATTATATAAATTAATAATTTAATTATGTTCATAACAATAATAAAATATATTTAGACCTATTTAATTATTTATTTAACATGGAAATATACTAGTGAATCCGTGTTGCACGCGGAAGAAAAAAACTAGTATATATCATTAATACTATTAATTTATAAGTGTTTGCCAAAAATAAAATCTTGAATTTGTGTATGTGGCCACGCCATGCTCCTCCTTGAAAAATTATGTGTATGTGGCGTCGCCACATTCATTCTTAAAAAAATTGTGTACGTGGCGCTCAAAGACGGAGGCAGTTAAGGACCGGGGGGGCGTTGCCCCCCTGGCATTTCAAAAGCCACTATTATATATATGTTCAAAGTATTTTAATATAAAATGTATAGTATAGTGGTTAGGTTCGTGTTTTACTTCTTAGAGGTCGAGGGTTCAACCCTTGAACGCATCATAGTTATTTATTTATTTTTCTTTTTACATTGTTTTAGTTAATCTTTATTTTAAGTTTTATTTATATTAACTTTTTTCTCTTTAAAAATTTTTTTTTCAATTTGATCCTGCATAAATTTTATCTTTTTATTTTTTCTTTGACATTGTTTTGTGTTAAATTTTATTTAATACTTTATATATATATATATATATATATATATATATATATATATATTCCATTAATTGATTCTAAATCAAGATGAGATCTAAATACACTTTATGAATCAATATTAAATTACGTGTATTTTATTAAATATCAATTAAAATTATTAAAATTATATTCTAATTTTAAAATTATCATCATTTATAACATACATAGTATACTTCTTTATTATTAAAAAAATTAAATTATTCATGCACTTTATGGATCAATATTTAATTACGTGTATTTTATTAAATATCAATTAAAAATATTAAAATTATATTCTAATTTTAAAATTATCATCATTTATAACATACATAGTATACTTCTTTATTATTAAAAAAATCAAATTATTCCAAAAAAAGATTGATAAAGTTATTAAAAAATAGTAATAAAAAATGCATGTAATTTTACCAGACGAATTAAGTATTTACTTTACAATACTATTTTGGCCCCCCTTAAATTAAATTTCTGGCTCCGTCACTGGTGGTGCTCCCACGTTAATCATGCAATTAATGTTTTATTTTATGTAATATATTTTAATAATGTTAAAATAATTAATATTTTGTAATCTTGCAATTAATACTTTATTTTAAGTAATTCTTTTTATGTAGATCTAATATTTTAATCCTAATAAAACTAATATTATGTAATAATAATACTATTTTAAGTTAATTTTCTTATAATAATTTATAATTTTAGGAAAGTCTATTAAATAAAATGTCTTTTATTGTTGATAGATTATTTTAAGTAATTTTTATCATAAAATAAAGAGGGAATATATTATCGAGGTTTAATATTTTAATTATAATAATATAGTTATTTTAAGTAATTTTCGTATTATGCAGATCAAATATTTTAATCCTAATAAAACTAATATTATGTAATAATATTATTTTGGGTTAATTGAAAAAAAGACCACGAACTTTACTCCTATTGCAAATTAATCCTCACTTTTGAGAAATTACAAAAAAAAAAAAACCACTACCTTTAAGTATTGTTGCAAAAAACCCCAAAAAGATATTTTTAGTCAGAAATTAGGTTTTTTTTTTCAACAATACTTAAATGTGGTGATTTTTTTTTTGCAATTTCTTAAAAGTGAGGATTAATTTGCAATAGGAGTAAAGTTCGTGGTTTTTTTTGTAATTAACCCTATTATTTTAAGTTAATTTTCTTATAATAGTTTATAATTTTAGAAAAAATCTATTAAATAAAATATCTTTTATTATTCACGGATTATTTTAAGTAATTTTTTATCATAAAACAAAGAGGGAATATATTATCGAGGTTTAATATTTTAAATCTAATAATATTATTATTTTAAGTAATTTTCGTATAAAAATTCATACGAGGGAGTATATTTCTTAATACTACTATAATTAGACAAAGTCTCTTGTGAGACGCTATTTATATAAGACGATTCGTAAGACGTGTTAAAGTATGTCTATTATTTAGATAAAGTATGTTTAATTATTGTTAAAATATATTTTCTAAAGTATGCTAAATTATACATTAATGTATGATTTTAGCGTGTTATAATATGATTTATTATTGACATACTTTAACTATAAATAAGCATACTTTATTTTTACAATAAGCATACTTTAGTGATGGGTCAACCCGTCAGTGATGGGTCAACCTGTCTCACGACCCTCTCACAAATAACCCATCTCATAAGAGATTGTCTCCTATAATTAATGTATTAAAAATTAAAATATAATATATAATTCACTTTGATTTTAGTAAAATAAAAATGAAAATATAATTTGATTATCATATCCTTTGAAATTAATAAAAAAAATTATGCTCACATTTTATTATTCACATGCTCCAAATTTATAATATGAAAGACTAAGATTATTTCTACTAGGTGAGAGACTAAATATACAAAATTTTCAAGAATGAATATGTAACTCTACATACACAATTAAAACATTTTGAACATATAAAAATATTTTTATTAGGATTAAAATAATAAATTTACATTAAAAAAACTTAAAATATTTTTATTAGCTAGATTAAATTAAATCTTGATTGATAGACAAAATATTTTAAACCCGAATCGATAGTTTATCTATCTTTTAGGTTTTGAATTGAAAATATTCTTATTATGGTACATCGTTTCCTTTTATGTTAATAAAATATTTATCTTTAATATAAAATTGATGAGTGATATTTTCACCTAGATTTTAGTGTCTTTTTATATGTGTTTTCGTATATTTTTATCCGTATTTTATGTGTTATTTGGTTGTGTTTTGTGTTTTTATGGAAATGTGTGAGAATGATCTTAAACATATATATAACAGGTGAAAATGGAGTAAAAATGAAGACGGGAGATCAAACAAGGAAGAAGAAATAAAAGTGCAAGAACACGGCCGGCCGTGCTGGCAACACGGCTCGTGTTGCAGCACACGGCCCGTGTACCAGACACGGGCCTGTCCAGAATGGTCGTGCGGCGACATCTATTTATCCAACACGACTACCACTTGGTCGTGTTGCGGAACACGACCCGTGTTTTGGAGCACGACCTATGTACCAGACACGGGCCTGTAAGCGGAGGCCGTGCGGCGACGTCTATACATTCAACACGGCCACCCTTTGGCCGTGCGACGCAGAACGACTCGTGTGCCATTTGCCCTAACACGACACGATCCGTGCTACGTAGCACGACTCGTGTCGGCACCAGAACAGGATATTTTTTATAATTCTTCTAGAAGGTCTCCATGGGGTATAAATACCAATCCATTCAATATTTTGAAGGGAGATCCGAAAATCCACCTTCCCCACACAGCTCACACACCATTTCCTCCATTTTTCACCTTCATCTTCATCCATTCACCATCCTTTGGATCTACAATCATCCAACCATCAAAATCATCATCCAATTGAAGAAAAGAAGCAAGGAAGAGAGGAAGATAACAAAGGAAGGAAGGAAATCACCATTGAAGTGGCATCAAGGGAGTTTCCATTCATTTCTTGTATTAAACCTCATAGTTTCATCATGTTTTGTAAGGATCTTAATGTCTATGTTCATTTCCTTCTTAATATGGTAGGCTAATCTCCCTTGTGAGATTAGCAACATGAGAGTTGTTGGATAATTTTGGGGATTTGTGTATTTGAATTCATATATTTATTGGATCGATGATTTTCTACCATTGATTATTAATTGCTTGAATTGTATTGATGATTTGTGTGTTTAGTTGTTCTAGATATGTGATTAGATTGAGAAATCAATTATATGCTTAGGATAATTAAGTGAATCATTTCATCAAACACTTCATGTGCATTATAGATTGTGAAGAGATTGAGAAGTCCTTCATAGTTTAGAACCCTTTGGTAGGACATGTGATTGGTTTGATCGAGAGATTGATTAATTGTGTGAAGGGACTCTCATTTAAGCTTAGTACCTAGTTGGAATTGTTTAAGTGAGAACCAATCCAATGAGCTATTTGATATTCATATCATATTCATCTCGAGAGGGAGTTTAGGTGATCTTAATGTTGGCCCTTAGTCTACAATCCATGATACATATGAATTTGATACATATTTCCTAGAATTTTCACTTCTTAATTGTTGTTAATCTCACTTTTAATCAATTTGGTAAACCACTTTCCATCCATCCATCTTGTTGATTGATCATTACTTGCTTTGATCACTTGTCATTTAATTGTTTGCAACCAATCCTATTGATGATTCGTCTCTATAAAATTACAACAAACGTGAGATCACTCAAGCACTAGTGCCTACCTCCCTTGGGTTCGATAATTTCTTGAATTGGTCATTCTCCACTAAACTATGGCTAATCAAATGGCGCCGTTGCCGGGGAGGTAACGGTCGCTAGTATCTTAAAGAAGGAACGTTTAGAGCGATCTTACTAGAGACATTTTTTTTTGTATTTATTATTTGTATTTTGCGTTGAAAATATTGTTCTAACTTCTTTTATTTTGAAGGTATATGCAAACAAGATCCAAGGGGAAACAAGTAGAACCTATTGATTTGGAGATTGAGCATACTTTGAGGAGAAGGAGAAGAGAGAACAAAACCAAAAATAGTAATTCAATGGAGAATTTTCAAGGTGACAATCGTGTGGAGATAGAGCATGATAGGGAAGGAGGACACAATATGAACGTGCAAGACAACGCACATCAATTCAATGAAAATCCTCCCCAACAAGCCTATCAAAATTATGGAGCTATGAACAACCAAGCTTTGCTTCAACAAATGGTTCAACAAGTTCTAAGGCAACAAGGCTTTCAACAAGCTTATGCTCCTCCACAACAAGCATATGTACCACCACCTCCATTTTCGGTGCAACACGGGATGCAAAATGATCAAAGGGTGATCCGGGACTTCTTTATGCCAAGAGCAATGCCACAAATGATGGGACCACCAATTCATGCCAACAACTTTGAATTTAAAATGGGCTTGATTTCATTGGTGAGAGAGCAACAATTTAGTGGAACCCCGAATGAAGATCCTAATGCTCATCTAGCCCAATTTGTGGAGATTTCCAACACCGTGAAGATGAATGGGGTGAGTGAAGATTGCATCAAGATGAGGTTATTCCCATTTTCTTTAAAGGATAGAGCAAGAACATGGTTATCTACCATTACTTCCGGTACGTGCAATACTTGGGACGAGCTAGCATAATTGTTTTTGAACAAATACTTCCCACCTTCCAAGACGCTTCAAATGAAGAGCTTGATCACTCAATTCAAGCAAATGCCTCAAGAGAGTTTTTATGAAGCGTGGAAAAGGTTTAAGGATATGCTACGTAAGTGTCCACAACATGGTTTCCTGGAGAATCAACAAGTTGGATTTTTCTATCAAGGACTTGTGAATGGGCAAAGAGTGCTTGTTGATGCTTCGGCGGGTGGATCCGTACTTGGAGTGACTCCGGAAAGGGCCATAAAAATTTTTGAAGATATTGCTACAAATGTGTACTAATGGCCATCGGAGAGGGTAAGTGGATGCTATGGATTTGAAAGTTTTGATCAAGAGCAACATTCGAATGTGAAGAGTGTGAATGTTGAAGCACAAATGCCAAGCATGGAAAAGATAGTGGCGGAGGTCATGAAGCAAATAAGCTTAAATCAAATTGTGAACAATCAAGGAGCGAATATGGTTGAGGGGCTACAAAGTGAGCAAGTTGTGCTTCCTCCGAATGTAGTGAATGGAGAACAATGGGCTAACTCTATGCCACGTGTGGAAGATGTGTCGTACATGCAAGGAAGAAATTACCAAGGGAATTTTCAAAACAATTACCAAGGTAATTTCAACCAAAGTCAAGGAAGCTATCCACCAAGGCAAGGGGGTTTCAATGGTCAAAGTAGCGGAAGCTCATACCCACAACAACAAAGGCAAAGCAACTTCTCCTACTCAAACCCGAGCAATGTGGTTACTTATCCTCCGGGATATCAACCGGGGGATAAGACACCAAACAATGAGGGGAGAGCATCTATTGATGAGCTACTTGAACAAATGATTGCCTCAAACAAAGCTAGAGATGAAGCTAATGAAAGAAGATTCAAAGCTTTTGAGGAAAATAATGAAAGAAGATTAAAAGCTATTGAGGAAAATAGTGATAGAAGATGCAAAGCTTTGGAATATAATGTTGGACAAATGGCAAGTTCATTGAGTGCTCAACAAAAAGGAAAGTTTCCAGCCACAACCGAGGTTAATCCGAAAGCTCAATGTTTATTTGTTGAAACGGAAGAGGAAAGAAAGGTTGAAGAAGGGTTGGTGGAAAGCAAGGTTGTTGAAGAAATGAAAGAAGAGCAAAAGCCTAAATGGATACCTAAGTGAAAAAGGGTGCAAGAGGAAAAGAAAGTTGAAGAAAAAGGTAAAGAAGAGGAGTACAAACGTGATTATTGGGGTATTCCGATCACTCCATTCCCTATTCCCTATCCACAAATGTTTGTAAAAGAGGAGAAGAAAAAGGAGTTTGAGGAGTATGTGAAAGAGCTCAAGAAAAAGTATGAGAAAAAAAGGAAAGAAGAGCAACCCGAAGCAAGTGGATCAATGCAAAAAGGGGGGCCTACAAAAGTTGGTGATCCGGGGAAGTTCATAAGCCCTTGTGATTTTGAAAAGAAAGGTACCCTTGATGCATTGTGTGACTTGGGGGCAAGCGTTAACGTGATGTCTCATGTCATGTTCAAAGACCTTGCAATTGGAAAGCTAAAGCCTACTACTATCCGTCTTGAAGTTGTCAATGGTGAGGTTGTGAAGCCACTAGGAATTGTTGAAGACGTGGAGGTAAAGGTGAAGGGGCTAGCTTTCCCAGTCGACTTCATGATTTTGGAAGTGAAGGCGGAAGGGGCTAGCTTTCCCAGTCGACTTCATGATTTTGGAAGTGAAGGCGGACCCCAAAGTTTCACTCATTTTGGGAAGGCCATTTCTAGCTACGGGAAGAGCAAGAATTGATGTTGGTAGAGAAGAGTTATCCTTGAGCTCAAAAGGAAAGAGTGTCACGTTCATGTGCAAGAAGGAAAAAGGAGCCAAGTCTCACTTAAAGCCTCCAGATGATTTCGATGATCATGATTCTCTTCTCTTTGACAATTTAAATTCTTTTCTTCATGATTATATGAAATTGTCAAATGCTAACTTGTCTTCTTGTGATGTTGATAGGAAGAAAGCTCCGAACCTCGATTGGAAACTTGACAAAGGAGAAAGAGGAAGTCCACTAGAATAACTTCTTGATGACGATTTGATGCTAGTGAGCAAGAATGGAGAGGTTGAGCTAGTGGACAAGAAGAAGGCCAAGCTAATGTTCAAAGTGAGGATGCGAGGAGAAAGTGGGATGGACTATCTTTTGGTCCAATGATCGTAAAATTCCATCCGGCTTGAAGACGTTAAACTTAGCGCTAAATGGGAGGCAACCCATTCTTTTGTTATTTTGATGTTTTTTTGTTGATTTTGGTCTTGTATGTGGATTTTGCTTATGAGAAAAATGCATGTTGAAGAAAGGAGAAGTGCTTAATGGATTTGAGTAAAAATGTCTCCATTTGTTGCAAACTTAATTCTCGACTCTTGTCTCGAGTCAAGTTTGGGGGGAAAGTGCATGGTGAACATAGCTTGAGTCATGTGGATGCGTTTACTTCTCCACAAGATGATCATCAATGGAAACTACAAGGGTAAGTCACACCACTTTTTGCAAACTTAATTCTCACTTCTAAGTTCGATTTAAGTTTGGGGGGAGAGTGCGTGGTGTGACTCACCACTTGAGTGTGCTTGATATGATGATATTGATGATGATAGGTCTTCTTGTAAAATTCACTCAATTTTAAAATTTTCTCATGAGTTTGGTTGGATTTTGGTATGATTGATGGTGTTGAAGTGCATGTGAATCCATATTTTAAGGCAATTGTTGAGCTAATGGTGTTGTATGAGTTTTGAGTATGAATGAAGGGTATTGAAAGCACGAATGGAGTGTGGAGCGAACGCTTTCCTTACCAAATATCTATTAAGGGAGTACTCTACACCTTATCATTTTTAATTGATTTTGATTTGAATTGGATGGATTAGCATGTTACTTCATGTGTTATGTTTTTGGGATGTTTATTTTCGTAATTTAGGATTTCCTTTTCAATAAAAGTTGGGATGATTGTGAGCTTACATTGATTATGGATGTTATGAATGTGTGCTTCATTGTTTTATGATGGTGATTTTTATTCTTGCATGTTATGTGTTTTTTTTTTATTTCTTGTTTGTTGAGTCTTTATTTTATGTTTTGTGTATTTTCTTATTTTTGTCTTGGTATGTTTGGTGGTTTGTTTTGGGATGTTGTGAGTCATTTTTGAACATGAGTGGTGATATGTTGTGGTAGTAAGTGATGACAAGTTATGATTAAGAATCTCTACACTTTCGAATTGTGACATGTTTTACTTAACTTGTTCAATTTTGAGATGGATGTGGTGTAATAAGTTTCTTAAGGTCCGAGCACAAGCTTGTGAGAATTTGAGCCTCAACCGTGCATACATGGTATTTTTCTTCATGAGTGGATTGGTTGTGTTTGATAAGCTAGAATTTGCTCAAGGACTATAGGAACGAGCCCGATTTGTGGAGATTAGTGACATGATCTAAGGCCATCCTTGTTATTATAGTCATTACCATATATTTCCCTACCATGAACATCATCCCTAGTCAACCACTTTGAGCCTTAAAGCCTATTTATTGTGATATAAGCACATTACAAGCCATGATTACCCACTTAAGCCTTACATATATACCATTTGTGTGGGTGATTGAGGAGATGATAACTAGAAAGGTTTGATAAGGAAGAAAAAGAAAAAAGGAAATGGTAAACAAGCAAGAAAAATGATGAAAAAGAGCACAAGAAAGAATGGACATGCAACCCCAAAACAGGAAAATGAGCAAAGAAATAACAATATGCTCAAGTACTTAAAAGTTCAAAGAAGGAAGCATGCATTAAAAGAAGATAAAAATCTAAGGAAAGTTGATGATTAGAGCTTGTGATTACCAAAGTTGAGAAAGGAAGAAAGAAAAGTGGAGAAGTTGGAGAAATTAGCCATCTCTTCGATTACTTACACTTGCTTAGTCACTATTATCCATATCTTCCATACCCTACCAAAGAGCCTATCATTACATCCTTAATGAAAGACCTTTTTGATCATTAATGGAAACCTTGGCGGTTTGTGAATGTAGTCCACGAGCAAGCTTATAGCGAGTCAAGCCAATCAATTGATGAGTGTTGATTTACCTACTTTAAAGAGTGTTGAGTGAAATTTATAACCTATGTAAGGCTTGGACTAAAAGGGACTATATTACACTTTATTCTCTTTTGATTGAACTTGTTAATTTCTCATGTTATGATTTTATTGATGTAGGATGCCTTAGCATAGTTTGTAATTCTTATTGCTATTGATGTGTTATTACTTATGTTCGTTTAGTCTTTTCCTAGGTGAAAATCACTCCTCATGGTTTATCATTTTCGTTGTGCGAGGACGCACAACACTTTAAGTTTGGGGGTGTGATGAGTGATATTTTCACCTAAATTTTAGTGACTTTTTATATGTGTTTTCGTATATTTTTATCCGTATTTTATGTGTTATTTGCTTGTATTTTGTGTTTTTATGGAAATGTGTGAGAATGATCTTAAACATATATATAACAGGTGAAAATGGAGTAAAAATAAAGACGGGAGATCAAACAAGGAAGAAGAAATAAAAGTGCAAGAACACGGCCGGCCGTGCTGGCAACACGGCTCGTGTTGCAGCACACGGCCCGTGTACCAGACACGGGCCTGTCCAGAATGGTCGTGCGGCGACATCTATTTATCCAACACGACCACCACTTGGTCGTGTTGCGGAGCACGACCCGTATTTCGGAGCACGACCCGTGTACCAGACACGGGCCTGTAAGCGGAGGTCGTGCGGCAACGTCTATACATTCAACACGGCCACCCTTTGGCCGTGCGACGCAGAACGACTCGTGTGCCATTTGCCCTAACACGACATGACCCGTGCTACGTAGCATGACTCGTGTCGGCACCAGAACAGGATATTTTTTATAATTCTTCTAGAAGGTCTCCATGGGGTATAAATACCAATCCATTCAACATTTTGAAGGGAGATCCGAAAATCCACCTTCCCCACACAGCTCACACACCATTTCCTCCATTTTTTCACCTTCATCTTCATCCATTCACCATCCTTTGGATCTACAATCATCCAACCATCAAAATCATCATCCAATTGAAGAAAAGAAGCAAGGAAGAGAGGAAGATAACAATGGAAGGAAGGAAATCACCATTGAAGTGACATCAAGGGAGTTTCCATTCATTTCTTGTATTAAACCTCATAGTTTCATCATGTTTTGTAAGGATCTTAATGTCTATGTTCATTTCCTTCTTAATATGGTAGGCTAATCTCCCTTGTGAGATTAGCAACATGAGAGTTGTTGGATAATTTTGGGGATTTGTGTATTTGAATTCATATGTTTATTGGATCGATGATTTTCTACCATTGATTATTAATTGCTTGAATTGTATTGATGATTTGTGTGTTTAGTTGTTCTAGATATGTGATTAGATTGAGAAATCAATTATATGCTTAGGATAATTAAGTGAAGAGATTGAGAAGTCCTTCATAGTTTAGAACCCTTTGGTAGGACATGTGATTGGTTTGATCAAGAGATTGATTAATTGTGTGAAGGGACTCTCATTTAAGCTTAGTACCTAGTTGGAATTATTTAAGTGAGAACCAATCCAATGAGCTATTTGATATTCATATCCTATTCATCTCGAGAGGGAGTTTAGGTGATCTTAGTGTTGGCCCTTAGTCTACAATCCATGATACATATGAATTTGATACATATTTCCTAGAATTTTCACTTCATAATTGTTGTTAATCTCACTTTTAATCAATTTGGTAAACCACTTTCCATCCATCCATCTTGTTGATTGATCATTACTTGCTTTGATCACTTGTCATTTAATTGTTTGCAACCAATCCTATTGATGATTCGTCTCTATAAAATTACAACAAACGTGAGATCGCTCAAGCACTAGTGCCTACCTCCCTTGGGTTCGATAATTTCTTGAATTGGTCATTCTCCACTAAACTATGGCTAATCAAAAATCATAAAAATATATTTTTAAAATTAAGACATCACATATAATAGAACCCGTGTAGTTCGCGGGACACAAAAACTAGTATATATATATATATATATATATATATATATATATATATATATATATATATATATATATATCTTAAGTATATTATAGCAGAAACTTTTCTTGATGACGTATCGTCTCCAGAACGCTCCATCGTGACGTGTAATTTTGTCAATTTTTTGGATTTTTAATACTCTTATTAATATTTTCCTTATTTATTTTTAATTAACTTCCTTATTTAATATTTTCTTTTATAAATAATGTGTTTCTTATTTTTAATAATTAATGATTAATTTTTTAATATTTTATTTATTTATTTGGGTATCATTAATTAATTATTAAATCTTTTAATGCAATAAATTAATTAATATCAAATTAAATCATATATATAAAGGGAAAAAATAATATTTTATATAATATTCTCTCTCACCCACTTATAAATAAGACTTTTTGGTTATTCATTCTAACTACACACATTTGATTCTCCAAGAGGGATAGGAGGTTTCTTCAAGTTCCTCTAGAGAATTAATTTAGGAAAGTATAAAAATTTATTTCGATAGAGATAATCAAGTAGAGATTCGATCTACCTCTAAAAAAATCGATTCAAGTATTCTTCAAGAGGAAGATGATTGATTTAAATATTCTTGAATCGATTTACCTCTTAAGAATCTATTCTTCAAGAGAAAGAGAATCGATTGAAGTATTCTTGAATATATTTACATCTTAAAAAACAAATTTTCAAGAGTAAGATGACCGATTCAAGTATTCTTGAATCCATTTACATCTTAAGAATCGATGATTCTCTTCAAGTATTCTTAAATAGATTTACATTTTAAAAATTGATTTTTCAAGAGTAAGATGATCGATTCAAGTATTCTTGAATCGATTAACATCTTTAGAATCGATACTTCGAGAGGAAAAAAAATCAATTTAAGTATTACCTCTTAAGAATTGATTCAAGTATTCTTTAAGATCTACCTCTAAAATATTGATTCAAGTATTCTTAAAGAGGATCGACGATTCAAGTACTCTTGAATCGATATTTACCTCTAAAGAATAAGAGGTTGAAAAATTAATTCATGTATAGAATTGAAAGCTTAAGTTCTTTAAGTTAAATCATTATTACACATCAAATAACATTAAAATTGAGTTTATAAATATTTGTTAATTTTTTAAATTTAGTAGTATATTAATATTTATTTATTTACATATATCTTAATTATTCAATTATGACATATGAATTATAAAATTTATTTTCTTTAGTTGTTTATACAATTTGAAACTAATAAAATAAATAAAATTTGCTGACGTGTCGTCTCCATGTAACGTGTAATTTTTTCAATTTTTTGGATTTTTAATACTCTTATTAATATTTTTCTTATTTACTTTAATTAAATTCCTTATTTAATATTTTCTTTTTTAAATAATGTGTTTCTTATTTTTAATAATGATTAAATTTTTAATATTTTATTTATTTATTTGGGTATCATCATTAATTAAATACTAAATCTTTTAATGTAATAAATTAATTAATATCTAATTAAATTATATATATATATATATATATATATATATATATATATATATATATATATATATATATATATATATATAAAAGGAAAAAAATATTCCATGTAATATTCTCTCTCACCCCACCTATAAATATGACTTTTTGGTTATTCATTCTAAATACACACATTCGATTCTCCAAGAGGGATAGGAACTTTCCTCAAGTTCCTCTAAAAGTATAAAAATTTATTTCGATAGAGAGAATCAAGTAGAGATTCGATCTACCTCTAAAAAATCTATTCAAGTGTTCTTCAAGAGGAAGAGAATTGAAGAGAACTGATTCAAGTATTCTTGAATCGATTTACCTCTTAAGAATCTATTCTTCAAGAGGAAGAGAATCAATTCAAGTATTCTTGAATAAATTTACATCTTAAAAATTAATTTTTCAAGAGTAAGAGAATCTATTCAAGTATTCTTGAATTGATTTACATCTTAAGAATCGATTCTTAAAGAGGAAAAAAATCGATTCAAGTATTACCTCTTAAGAATCGATTCAAGTATTCTTTAAGATCTACCTCTAAAGTATTGATTCAAGTATTCTTCAAGAGGATCGACGATTCAAGTACTCTTGAATCGATTTACCTCTAAAGAATAAGAGGTTGAAAAACTAATTCATATATAGAATCGAAATCTTAAGTTCTTTAAGTTAAATCATTATTTCATATCAAATAACATTAAAATTGAATTATAAAATTTATTTTTTTTACTTGTTTATATAATTTGAAACAAATAAAATTAAATAAAAAAATAAAATTAATAAATTCATTACAAATTTATATTTAAAAGAATATTATATATAAATTAATTTTATTTATATTATATATATATATATATATATATATTACATTAATTTCTTAAAAATAATAATTAATAGTCTTACTATTTATTTATTTTTCCTATACACTTATTATGACTTATTTACTTTAGTATCATTGCAATTAATAAATAAATCATTCCATACAAATAAATTAATTAGTATCAAATCAAATCATGTATAGAGAAAAAAGAATAAATTAAGATTTTTTTTATATATAATTGATATTTATTTTAGATAAAGTAAAATTAAGGATTTATTACTAAGAGTTATATACTTTGATCATAATTGCACTTAAATACAATGAAAAAAATTAAATACTAACAACTACATAACTATACAGCAAAGAGACAAAATTGCTCCTATGTGGTTGCACATTTTTTTAGAGAGGCAGGAGGAGTAATTAATAGTTTTCAATTGTATTATTATGTTATAAAGTAACATTAAAAAAATATAAGTCAATATTTTTTCAAATAATTAAAATATAAGTAAATATATATTAACTTTTTATATGATTTAGTTATACGTTACATTATCAAAAGTAAAATATTATAATTTGTTGCAAATTCTTTACATTGATGAAACAAATTGTCTAACTATAAGAAAAAAATCTCCTTAATTAATGTTGTTACGTTATATAAAATAGATTATTTAACTATAAAAAATAAGAATAATAATTAAATGATCCCACATTGTACGCGGGTTTCATACTTATATATATATATATATATATATATATATATATATATATATATATATATATATATATATATATATATATATATATATATATATATATATATATATATATATATATATATATATATTATTTCATTACTTAATATTTAATTATATTTAATATTAATTAGCCCTTACATTTAAAATATATTACTCATTCCACCCCTTAATAAGTATACATTTTATCATTTTAATCCGTCTTATTATAAAGTATATTCATTTCCTTTTGGGATTGTGTGACTCACAAAAAACTACTCACTCAATCCATTCCATATGGACCGACTATCAACACTAAAACAACTATATATTATAGATTAAAATATAATATCCATCAATCCACTATATATTAAATTATGTTACTCCTTAATCCACATGTAAAACGATAATGATTACCTTTTAAGAGAGCGGAGTGAGTATAATTTAATTATATAAATAAAATTATTGTATCTATCACACAATAAATAATACACTTTAACTCCATGCAAATTTGAAAACCTCATGTCAATCTTTTATTCTGAATATACATATGATAAGAGTGAAAATAAACATATTTTAGTGTCCAATTTAACATCTTTTGATGGGAATTGATGTTATATATTAGTACAAGTGTCTTATATTTGATATATGTGAGAAAAAAGTGCGCTTGAGGTATTTTATTTTGTTTTAGGTGTAAAAATGATCAAAAGTGCAGAGTTGGAGAAAATGTGTAACTTGTGCATGAATAATAAAAAATGCACGTCCAACTTGTGTAATTTTTCTTTGTTCATGTGGAGCTCAAAACTAGAAGTGTGAGATATGATTAGAAAACCACAAAAGTGAGGGTCGTTTTGGCATAAAAAACACCTCAATTGGAATCTAAACGAGAATGTTATGATCAAAATGGTGACGCAGCGCAAATTGTTCCTGCTTAGCACAGTTGTGTCACATTGCATGACTTGTCATACATACAAATATTGAAGTTTTTATGAGTTCTTCATATAGATAGAAAGTCAAGGAAGAGAGGATCGCGTGAGCGTAAGAATCACTCAAATCGGAGTTTGGATGTGGAAGTAATACGCGAAATGGTGAGACTGCGCAAGCTGGTTCGACCTCGATGACATGGTTCAACCATCCATGAAGGTCGAACCATGGTCGAACCAAATGCCTGAGACTGTGTAAATCCATGCGGAACAACTCCAAATCCGTATTTTTATACCCCCATTATGTGTATTTTTGTGTTTTTCAAGAAAAAGTCCATCCAAGATCCATAAGGAGAGCTTACAAGTATAAAAAGGGATGTAGATCACACCAAGAGGAGAACCACAACACAATTATCCTACACCCCACAAGGGGGGATCACCCCCCAACCATCATCCACATCCTTTCCTCCATCCATCCATCACTTTGAAGATTCGTCTGCTGAATCAAGAGGAGAACCAAGAGGAGGATTCAAAACGGAGAAGGACGCGACGACGCCCACATCTAGAGTTTTTATCATTTTCTAATTTATCTTGTATTTTTCAAACTCTGGGTAAGATCTATCCAACCCCCATGATTGTTCTTCGCAACATCATGGGTTAGAACTATTTTAGTAGATCTAGGGTTTTGAAGGTTTTATGAATTAATTAAACTCTCTTGTGTGTCCTCCGTACAACACTACTTGTGGATTGATTTTATATATAATTATACTTTTTTAATCCATATTCAAGGTCATTTTGTGCATCTTCAATTGGTATATAGAGTTTGAATATATATCTTGGTTTTATATTGAGTGCATTCATAGCTGGACAGGATTCCATGTTAAAAATTCACAAGTAGTGTTGTACGGAGTATACACACGAAAGTTTAATTAATTCATAAAAACCTTCAAAAATCCTAGATCTACCAAAAAGGTTCTAGCCCATGATGTTATGAATAACAATTATGGGGGTTGGATAAATCTTACCCATATATCTGGAAAATACAAGATAAATTAGAAAACGAATAAAATCCTACATGTGGGCATCATCGCGTCCTTCACCATCTTGAATCCTCCTCTTGGTTCTCCTCCTGATTCAGCAAACGAATCTTCAAAGTGATGGATGGATGGAGGAAAGGATGTGGATGATGGTTGGGGGGTGATCCACCCCCTTGTGGGGTGTAGGATGATTGTGTTGTGGTTCTCCTCTTGGTGTGATCACATCTCCTTTTATACTTGTAAGCTCTTCTTATGGACCTTGGATGGGCTTTTTCTAGGGAAAAACGAAAATACACGCACTGGGGGTGTAAAAATACGGATCTGGAGCTGTCCCGCATGGATTTAACACAGTATCAGACATTTGGTTCGACCATGGTTCGACCTTCATGGATGGTCGAACCATGTCATTGAGGTCGAATCAGCTTGCGCAGTCTCACCATTTCACGTATAACTTTCACATCCAAACTCCAATTTGAGTGATTCTTACGCTCATGCGATTTTCTCTTTCTTGGATTTCTATCCATATACAGAACTCACAAAAATTCTAAAATTTTAATGTATGACAAGTCATGCAAAGTGGCACAACCGTACTGAGCAGGAATAGCTTGCGCGGCGTCACCAGTTTGATCATAACTTTCTCGTTTGGATTCCAATCGAGGTGTTTCTTATGCCATAACGACCCTCTCTTTTGTGGCTTTTCAATCATATATCATATTTATAGTTTTAAGTTCTAAATAAATACAGAAAAATTATACAATTTGGACGTGCGTTTTTAAGATTCTCGCACAAGTTACACATTTTCTCCAACTCTGCACTTTTGATCCTTTTTATACCTAAAACACAATAAAACATCTCAAACACACCTTTTTCTCACTTATATCGAATGTAAGATACTTGTGCTAATATATAATAATAATTCCCATCAAAAGGTGTTAAATTGAATACTAAAACACGCTTATTTTCACTCTCATCAACATACTCATTAAGACTTCTCCGCTAGTCTTCGGTGAAAGTTAATACTTTCTGTTTTTCAGCTGCATTAATTGTGGATGGAACTCGAACGGATTACGTAGATCATAAATCCGATCACCATCAATTGTCACACTCAGTTTGTATGACATGTATATAGCTATGATACTATATGTTATTTTATTAATGATATGTCGATAATCGTTGAACATTTAATCTGTTAGTTTAAGTAATAATTTCACTAAATTTTTTTTTGTTACTCTAATTAATAGTTTGCATTTAATCATTTTGAACCTCACCTAATATATTAGTTTTGCAGTTATAATCTTTTAGGTTAATTTAATTAATAGTTTTCACTTAATCATTTTGCTACTTCGATTATAAAATTCATGTATGCTATATAATACAAAAGACAAATGCAATTAACTTAATATATTTTTTCACGGGACTTTAATTTATGTTATAAAAATCGAGAGTAATTTTAATTTAATATTATTTGTTGTGTTTATATGATACCACCTAGCACATATTAATCAACATGATATAAAGATTACTCTAAAGGGTAATTATATAAACATATTATATCAGTTTTTAAATTTTATCAGAATTTCCTTTGTCCTTATAGTTTACTTTCTTTGTACTTATATTTATTT
This sequence comes from Pogostemon cablin, assembly GCA_023678885.1. Taxonomy (NCBI): domain Eukaryota; kingdom Viridiplantae; phylum Streptophyta; class Magnoliopsida; order Lamiales; family Lamiaceae; genus Pogostemon; species Pogostemon cablin. The sequence goes on along the minus strand of CM042981.1, from coordinate 15,914,629 downwards.
AAATTTTGACAGAGTTTACCTTGTATTTAAATTAATTTAAATATATTTATTTAAATTTTCACAAAATTTATTTATATTTTGTACATAGTATCATAATATGATGATGGTCTGGTGGTCTCGAGGCTTAGTGGTGGCATGATAACCATGATTCGAACCTCAATCCGTTCATTTTGACAAATTCAGTAGTTAGAAAGGGCAAAAAATCGTCTCTAATACTGTCTCAAATCAAAACCGTCTCTAATACCGTCTCAAATTAGAGACAGCAAAGAACCATCTCAAATTGAGATGGCAAAAAGCCATCTCTTATACTATCTCAACATAAAACCGTTTCTAATTCCGTTTCAAATTGAGACGATTTCTGTCAGTCTCAAATTAAAACGGTTAATAGCCGTTTCTAAATTAACTTATCCGATTCTCTGGCCTACCGACACATTCCGTCTCCAAAACTATCTCAAATAGAGAATGACAATAAACCGTCTCAAATTGAAATCGTCTCTAACACCGTTTTAAATTGAGATGGTTTGTATCCGTCTCAAATTGAAACAGTCAAAAGCTGTCTCTAAATTACCTGATCCAGTTCGCCGACACATTTCGTCTCTAAAACAGTCTCTAATGCCATCTCAAATCAAAACTGTCGCTAATACCGTCTCAAATTAGAGACGACAAAAAACGTCTCTAATTGAGACGGTAAAAACCGTCTCTAATACAGTCTCAACTTGAAACCATCTCTAATACTGTCTCAAAGGTAAATTTGTTCTTATTGACCAGTGGTCAACGAAAAATGTCGTCTCTAATTAAAAAACCATCTCAAATCGAGACAACTATTATACCATCTCTAAGTTTCGTCTCTAATCAAAACTTTTTTTTTGTAGTGAATGAAGTTGAACTAATAAACATTAATGAGAAAAATTACTCATTCAATGTGAGATGATTAGATCCACATTAGTCTCATTTAATTTTCTTTGAGTCTAATTTCACTCACTGTAATTATCATTTAATTGGTGATTAAATCCTTATTTACCAATTAAATTCCCAACAATCCTCCTCATGAGTGAAATTTGGTTTCATGAAATGTAGACACACAATAACGTACTTGTGAGACATTAATGTATCCTGACAGATAGTTTAGGACTTTGAACCTTTTATAGTCCAACATTGTTGATCATATTGGTGGCTTAGTAGACCTATCAAATTTTATATTGAAATGAAATGGGATTTTGGTTAAGTCGAGAGGGTTATTGGAAAATGAAAACCAAAATTCAATCTTTTTATTTGATTGTGCTTGATTCCTCTTCAAATAATTTCATTTTATGCAAATAACGTGAGAAATGTATGGACTTCCAGACAGTGACTCCAGATTATGTCCCTTTTCAAATTTGGGATTCATACAGATAATAATCCTTCTCTTGGAAGTATTTCAGGGAGAAGAAAGATGGATGTTTTGAGAGGTTTTAAAACAACGTGGTTTGATATATTATGTCTTTTCTTTTATTATAATTATTTTTTTTTCAAGTGGAAGGTGACGTTGCTAAAAATATCACTTTTCATTAATTAGCTATCGCTTCTTATAAAAATATGATCATTTCTAGCCTGTCTCACAGAGTGATTTACGTACACAAACACCTTATTGAAGATTACAATCCTCGATGGTCATTCTTGAGATACTTCCAAAATGGTGTACTGATGATGATACATTTGATGAGTGACATGGAGATCTCTATAACGCCTGAGGAATCTTACATGATTCATTAGTAATCAAGTAACTCCCAATCGAAAAGCAAACACTTGTGTAAAAATTCACACAACGAATAACAAGTGATAATATTTTTATAAAAAATAATACTCAAATTAATAAAAGGAGATATTTGGTAGAATAGATTATTTTATAAACAATTCCTAATACAAATAAAAAGTGATAACACCACCAATTTAAAATATTAGCAGATGGAGGAATCTTAGGTCTTTCTTTGCACATCATCTCGCATTAGCAAACCCCAAAAATTAGCAATCAGTAATCACTGGCCCTAAACGGACTAAGATAAGCATCATGAAGTAACAAATTTCCAAAAGAAAACCAACACAAAAGGAGGTGAAACCATATTTCCATGATTGAATACACTATCTATCTGTGAACATGCCTATGGTCGTTTCTTGGAGTTATTCTTCGGGCGAACCTTGATAAATGCATTTCCCAAATCCTGCATATATTTAAAACGGTAGAGAGCAATAAAGCCACTAGCCCAAGAATATATATTTAACGCTAGCTTCAGAATTAGAATATAGCAGGGAGTGTACCTGATCCAAAGCAGTTTCTGGATTTGATGTATTGCTGGTCCACAGCCCTTCGAAGTTGTAATAAGCTCTCGCCTTCTCATCAACCGCATGAACGATCAGCTTCCCTAACATAGATCACAACTTTCAGATTTTTCCCCAAAGGTTTCCATGCAAGAGTCTAATGGTATAAAAGATAGTCCTTATTCATTAGTATGAAGCACCCCTTGTGAAAGGAGCCTATGCAACAATCCTCTTATTTATTTTTGTAATTCTATAACTATAGAGTTTTCTAAGCATAGGAAAGATGTAATGAAGTGAATAAGTATTCATGGAAATAAAGGAGCATAGAGGAAGGTGTATAATTTCAGAGATACCAGTTGCAATCTTTCATGCATTTTCTTTTACCACTCTGTCAATTTGTTTACCTCGTTCACTTCAATCTACTATGAAGATCTTGAACAGAATGCATCAGTGGGATTTCACTTCTATCGTAGTAATTAAGGCACAACGGCACAACGCCGAGACTTTAGTCCCTGACCCAAAATCCTGCACCTGGATACCATGATTTTGAGGTGCAGGAGTTATAGCCTCAGCCAAGGGGCCCCTTTAATAAGTATGTGAGTTGACCCCAATCTGTAAAATTCAACTTGCTACTTCAGAGCCAGCTGCATTTATACCTAAGGAATCAAAACCTTCCACTAGTTAAAGAAAGGTGAAGCCTCCTCTTTCTGACTGATTTTAGCTTCTTTTTTATTTTTTGGATGACACCAACTACCTATTTGCGACAATTCTCATGGTACATGGAGGTACACAAATTATTTTCCCTAAATGTTTGCTACTAACTGGATCATCCAATTATCCAGATTTTAGCTTTGATGTCAAAATGTTTATCTTGTTATAGAAAAGCATCAAATGGCTGGAGACCTTAACCATACCTACCGTGGAGAATAAGAAAACCAAGAAACAAGTGCAGCTCAAAACAAATCATTTAGTCATTATTTGATACAAGATGTTACAAGTGCAGCTTAAATCAGATCATTAAGTAATAATTTGCTACAAGATATCAGAAGTGTAGCTCAAGCAAAGGATCACTAAACAATAATATGACATAACATTTATTGGAGCCAAACAAGTAAAACATAAGTATATTTGGAAACACACAACTCAATACCAACTATTTATTACTATCATTTACAAGTACTAACCCATTGGGATTCATCACAAAATTTCGAGCTAATTAAGCTTCTATTACTTGATTAATGGGGTGCTTGGTAAGGTGTATTGGTAGAGGATAATGGGAATGAAAGAGTATTGATTCACATTCTTCATGTTTGGTATGAGGTAATGGGAATCTAAATTCCTCAATCATCCCCATTGATCCAATGACTACTCCACCCCTTTCAATCAACTTCATTCTCATTACCACTACCCTCATTAATGATTCTCATTATCATTACCATTCCGAAATTTGAACCAAGCGGCTCCTAAATATATTTGTTTTTAAATCTTTTACAAAAAGTTAATCTATCAGTAACTCTTTATTTCCAAATATTATTTCAGTTGCAAGTTTCTGCTTCTTACTGCTTGAGTTTAAAAGGATTCTCACTTGCTAAGACAAAAGTTAACCCATATTTATTGTTCCATTGAATCTAAAATGTCCGAAACATGCTGAAAAATGGCAATAGTACTGATAGAGATATGGATGATATAAAATAAATATAGTCTGGGTTTATTATATACAGAGGGTATCTTTAGATGAGTTTTCCTTAATTTGTGTTTATCTATAATGTGGAAGGATTTTATATTCTCATCCATATATATGTGTATTTATTCTTGTTTTACAGAGGTTGAATTGATTAATGAAAAGTTTGGGTTAATTCCCTTTCATCATGTTTTTTTTTTTTTCTCCCATTAGTCGTCTCAAATCAACAGAACATCAATTGTGTTTATGTCAACTCATACAATATTCTTTTGAGAATTAAAAATTAAGTAGAATTATATCTTCAGTCTGGAATCATAAATTACGATTTTTTCTATGGCATTCATATCTTCCGCTGAATCAAGTACTCCACAGAAGATAAGAGACCTATTCAAGAATATTTCTCTAGTTCAGAAGCAAGACTTGCTGATTCAGTTTCCCTAGTTAATTGAATGGGATTTTTTTAAGAAGATGACGAATTTTAATTTCTAGAATGGGATTCAGATATCACAGCAAAATATGTGATGGTCTAGAGAGTAAAAAAAATTAAAGAAGAGACGATGGATAAAGAGAAAAAAAGAAAAGAAAGAGTAAACTGCACCAGAGTCAATGACAATCCAATTTCCTCCCTCTTGTCCTACCACACTAGGCAGCAACATCCTCTTCGCTCCTTTCTGCTTTTGCTTAACCTGCTAAATAGAACCAAAGAAAATGTAAAATCCAGAAAACTATTTGCTACACTATGAGCAAACACAAATCGAAATTCACACATAAGGTTTCTCTGTCTAAAGCCAGGAATTAGAGAAGAAATGCCTTTATAATGATGACGCAGTTAATCCCCACAAACAAGGTGAAAAACATGAAAATTGAAAAGTAGAATTATTTACTCACTTCCCAAATCCCTGCAGAACAAATTACTCCACAAATGTAAAAGGTACAGCAAGTACGCAGTGAGGTTATCTATGTTTAATGTATATCACAGTCCTATCAGTGTAATAAAGATGAATACTCTTCTTCTTTTTTTTTTGTCAGTCACCATGAATGTATTTTGAGAGGTTGAAAGAAGTACTACTAAGTTTACTAAAGAACTGATATAAACTACATAATCATTCAGGAAAAGAAAAAAGAAAAAAAAGAAAAGCATATGTTAAAGAGACATTTAAATTGTAGTTTCGAGGAATATGAGAAAACTTTGTGTGATCAGAATTTAAGGACCAAGCAGAATATCATACATTTCATTACGTTTTACAGCAAAATGTGTTCTTTTCACATGGATAAAAGAGCGAATTTAAATTTTCAATTTAGTCTACTTAATCAATCACTAAACCAATCTTTACTACCAATAGAAATACAATTTTTACAGCCCATAGAATTAAAAACGAAATGCCCAAACAAACACACTCAAATAAGGTGGAAATTGAAGTAACCAAACCTGCCTTGTAAATTAGGGCTTGAGAGATGTTGCGGACATGCCACGGAGATCTACCGGTGGCGATGACCATGTAATCGGTGACTTCACAGCGTTCAGGGGCTCTAATAACTTTGACATCATCCGCTCCGACGTCGCTGAGTATTTCCTCAACTTCCGGCAAGGTCAGCAATTCCTTGTCATTGTCGATGGTCTTATTGTCCACACTATTGATGGTGGATGGAGAAAAATGGCGAGCGAAGAGGGAGTAAGATGAGAGTAGGTTCCTCCACCGGTGAGAGACGGCGGATTGCGAAGAGAATAGAGCTGACGTCATTGCTTGCTTGCAGTGGTTTAGAGAGTTTTGTGGATAAAATATCAATTTTAGTTTTATATATTTTTTTAAAATCTAATTTTGGTCTTGTAATTTTTGGGATTTTTAATATTAGTTTTTTTTTTCAATTTTGGTCCTATAACTTTTAAATTTTCAATTTTAGTTCTATAAGTTTCAGATTTAGTCATGTAACTTTTTAAATTATCAAAATTAATCCTGTATCTTTTGAAATATGATATAATTTATAATAGGACTAATTTTGAAAATTCAAAAAGATACAGGACTAAATTTGAAATTTTAAAAGTTACAGAACCAAAATTGAAACTAAAAGGACGAAAATTGAAAATACCAAAAATTACCGAACTAAAATTGGATTTCGTAAAAGATATATGACCAAAATTGATATTTTCTCGAGTTTTGTGTAATGATTTTTTGATATGTAAGCATATAAGCCAGTAATGAAAATATAAAATGGTATTGTTGTTTACCATCTAGAAATAAGTTCACCAACAATATCTACATGTTAGAAAAGTTAAAGGCGCCTCGGGTATAGCTCAAGTGGTAGAGGGGAGGGTGGAAATACTTTCAAACTGAGTTTGGTTGTTGCATAGTGGGGGGTTCGAATGGGGTACACAATTTTTTTAAAAAGTAAATAAATTAGGGAAATGAGCGATTTTATTAAAAGGAGAAACCCAAAGTCAAGATACAGAAGTAAGAAAAAGACTTAATAAGAGATTAAAAAAAAAGTTATATCTGAATCTATAGAACTCGCAATTCATGTCATAAAACAGTTGCTTGCTAAGGAACTTCGGAGTAAGAGTATACCATGCCTTCAAACTGAGTTTGGTTGCTGCATGGTGGGGGTTCGAATCCTGCATTTGACATGGATTTGACCCCTTGCAAGCATAAATTAAACAGTGAGCCCTCTCTATAAGCCACTTGAGGCACATTCTGCGATTTACCTCCACCACTTGTATGGGTAGGGGCGGTGGGGGTTCCTAATGGTGGGATACACCATTTTTTTAGAAAAGTTAAGGCAAAGACTTGTATGCAACACACGGGGCAAAGGGATACGGAAATTGTAAAGGGGCACGGTGTTCTCGGGGCATAAGAACCTCACTCAAAAATTATATAGAAAGTAAATAAATTAGGGAAATGAGCGATTTTATTAAAAGGGAAAACCCAAAGTCAAGATACAGAAGTAAGAAAAAGACTTAATAAGAAAAAAAAGTTATATCTGAATCTATAGAACTCGCAATTCATGTCATAAAATAGTTGCTTGCTAAGGAACTCCGAGATAAGAGTATACCATGTGGCTGTACCTCTAATTCGCGATGCGATTTACCTCCACCACCAACCCCTAGGGAAGGGGCGGTGGGGGCCCCTAATGGTAGGTACACCATTTTTAAAAAAAAGTTAAGGCAAAAACTTGTATGCGACACACAGGGCGAAGGGATACATAAATTACAAAGGGGCACAAGAGCCTCACTCAAAAGTTAATATAGAAAGTAAATAAATTAGGAAAATGAGCGATTTTATTAAAAGGGGAAACCCAAAGTCAAGATACAGAAGTAAGAAAAAGACTTAATAAGAGATATAAAAAAAACAAGTTATATAGATAACAGCCTCCACGGGACAACAGGGTGATTGGTCGTAATAGTCGAGATGACCAATTAAAGAATTTATCGAACCACAGGGAGGAAGGTACTAGAGTTTAAGCGATCTCAAGTTTATCGTGATTTTGTAAGGACGATCGAAAAAGAGGATAAGATGCAAATAAATGCAATTAAACTAATGCAGGAGATAAGAAATAAATGAATGCAAGATAAATGAGTTCCAAATGATGCAAGGATGAGATTAGCAACAATCATGGCATAGATAACAAAGTAATCATGCAATTGATTATAATCTATCATGGACATGGGATAGGAGTGATCACTAATTCCACCTAAACTCTCTACCAAGATGGATAGGATGTAGGCCCTCAATAAGGCTCCTAAAAGCACAAAGGATCGAGACAATAGCGAACACCTCCCAATAGGTACTAATTACTCTACGAGTTTCCTAATTAGGTACTAAATCATAGGCAATATTCCCTTTTAAGGTACTATGAATTCACTAATGGCTTGGGTCTCCTCATCTAATTAACTAATCAAATATTCTATTAAAGGGTTCCAAATCTAGAAGGATATACCTATTTCATTCTAAATTAATGCACATGAAGTGTATGATGAAATAATTCAATAAACTATCCTAAGCATATAATTGATCTACCAAACTAATCACATGTCCATGACAATTAATCACACATATCAATCATACACATCAAGCAATTAACAATCAATGATAGAAATAACACAAAGCCTATTCAAGATTAAAATCAATTTGCATAAAAACTACATTATCCAACACCAATCATGGAGCTAATCTCACAAAGAAGATTAGCCTCTCATAGTCATAAGAAATTCAATATAGACATTAAAATCCTTACAAACTATGATCAACTATAAAGAAAGGCACAAAAATTAGAAATAGATTCCCCCTTTGAAGTGTTTCAATGGAGATCTCCTTCTTCTTCTTGTAAGCTTCACTCTCCCTTGCTTCCTTGATCACTTGGATGGTAGATTTGATGGAGGGGATTGATGAGTGTGTAAATTCACGAGTCTAGCACCGGAATTTATGCTATTTTGGAGAGTTTGAAGGGTAAAATAGGTGGAAAACCTATATATATTGTGAAAGAGCAGGAATCAGGTATTGTTGGAGCTATTTGAGTGGTTTTACTAGTGAAATTGGAGTGTAAGTGTCAAGAATTGAAGAGACGAAGTCGAAGCCATCCGTATAGGCGAAGAGGAGGCTCGGTTCGACCTGAAGAAGACCAATTCAACCTGTCTAATAGGTCGAACTGATGACACAATTTGTACAGAGGGCTGATTCGACCACGATGGAAGGGTTCGACCTGGGCAACAGGTCGAACCGTGGTCGAATCGATTCGCAAGATAGCTAGTCCGACCAAGTCGCTGCGGTTTGACCTGTCCAGTTGGTTGAATCGGATGCTGGAGACTTCCAGTAGCTTGGTTCGACCTGTGGTTAGATCTGTGATGAGTGGTTCGACTTGCTGCTGAGGTCGAACTGATGTGCGGAAACTTACCATATCCGGATTTTCGAGGCCTAAACGCATGTGATCACTTGAAAAACCCATTCCAAGCCCTAAAGACGTGATTAGAAGTATAAAAGGAGGCTCATGTAGTACAGGAGGGAGACTTTTGATCATCACGAGAATCATATAAGAGACAAGAGTACGTGATTAGAGAGAGGAGTGATCTTCCATTATTCGGAGGGGGTATGACAGAGGTTCCGCTGGAGATTCAAGTAAGATCGGTCCATTTAACCATGATTGCTCTTAGATCAATCATGGGCTAGAGCCGCTTCGGTAGTTTTAGGGTTATGAAAGTTTCATAAGTTAATTTATCTTTCGTGTGTAAACTCCGTACAACACTACTTGTGGTTTATTTTATATAAGATTGCGCATTTTTAATCCATACTCACGGTCATTTTGTGCATCAATACTTATTGTGTAGAGTCTGAATACATAACGTGGTTATTGGTTGAGTGCGTTCACTACTGAGCAGGGTTTTAATGTTATAATTCTAAGTGAAGGGATTCCGAAGTCTTATTAGAACTATCTTATATGAATACTTGTTAATTGAATCATATTCAAGTTAATAAGTAGGATAAAGAGTATAATTTCATAGTACCTATAAAGGGAGATCAAATCGGGTTAGAGTACTAAGTGCACGGGAAATAATTGATTATGATAGTACCTAAAAAGGGGGGTGAATTATATCTATTGCTCCGAGGATATACACGTGTCATATGCATATTTACTTGTGTCTATAGAGTGAATTTACATGGTTTAGTGATGCGTCCATAAACCACAAGGCAGAGTCGGACACCGTCACACGAAAGTATGAATTAATAAGTGGAACTGGATGACCTAACGAACTACCTATCATCTTACTTGATCACAACCTACTATCTTTTCTTCTTGTTATCTTTACTTGTTATTAGTTGTTACTTAATTCAAATCAAAACCATTATATTTTTCAACATAGTAATAATTTACTAGAACATAATTCAATTGATATTTATCCGTCCCTTGGGTTCGATATATAACTTGGTCACCTTTGAAACTACAATTGATGTCCTTCATACTTGGGGAGTAAATTGTGTGTTGAGAAAACACCCATCAAGTTTCTGGCGCCGTTGCCGGCTTAAAATATCTTTTTATTATTTCTAGTTTATTTGGACTATTTTTCTTATTTTACTATTTTAACTCTTATTCTTTTCAGGTGTATGCTCACAAGATCAAAGAAAGGTGAATTAGAACCATATAATCCTGAGATCGAAGCATCATTGAGGAAGAAAAAAAGAAGAAGTGTAAGATTAAGAAAGAAGAACCAACTACAGCTTTGAATTTTGGAGTTGAAGTGGGAGAACCGAACTTGGAAGCGATTGAAACTGTGGTTGATCCAAACACAGCAGCAGAGGAAGCCGACATGGCCAACGAAAGGGCCAATCCAGATAATCTGGCCATCCGTGAAGTCTTCAAGAATAACGGGGCTGGACACTTTGGGCTTCTAGGAACGAGAGGGGCTAATGCGGACTTCGATCTTCACCCCACTCTTATTAGCATGATAAAAAAGAACTCCTTTTCAGGAGGGTCTTTCGAGGATCCGCAGCAGCAACTAAACAAGTTCTTGGGCTATACAAGTACTAAAAAAGATGCAGGAGAACATGAAGATGCTAGGAAGATCCTTTTGTTCAAATTCTCGCTTACTGAAAAGACAAGAGATTGGTACGATATTATAAATGCAGCTGAGTGTCCCACTTGGGAGCAATTGAAGTTAAGGTTCTTGGAGAGATACATGCCACCTTCAAAGGTGTTCAAGATGAAGCAAGACATTAACCAATTTGCTATTGGTGGAGGAGAGAAGTTTCATGAAGCGTGGGACAGATTCAAGGATATGCTTCGTAAGTGTCCTCAACATGGGCTATCTAAAGCTCAATATATCAGTATATTCTATAATGGATTGGACTGTGATTCACGTGTGTTATTGGATACTTCTTCTAATGGAGCATTGCTTACTAAGTCATCCGTAGAGGCCGAAAAGTTGTTTGAAGATATTTCGATGAACTCGAGAGATTGACCAACTGATAGAGTTAGAGGTACTTACGTCCTTGGAAAAGTGGCTAAGGTTGAACATGCTATGGTGAAAACAAGTAGAGAAGATGAGATCGTCTCTTGCTTGTCGAATATAAATAAGCTACTTTAGTCACAACAAAAGCAAATCAGCGATATATCTCAGCGCGTACCAATCATGCAGCAGGAAATAATGAATGATAGAACAATCCAAGAGGAGTTGGAAGAGGCAAACTACGCCATGGGTCAAAGTATTCAAGGAACTAGGTACCCTAATCAAGGAAACTGGAACTATCAGTGGAACTACAATAATTGTGGTCCCCCGGGTAACTATCAACAGCCTAGGAGGCCGGAGTTTTCATGGAGCAATCCGAACAATGCAGTTCAACCTCCGATGGGTGTTGATCCGAGTGCGAAAGTGGAAGAATGAAAGCTGGGTTTCGAGGATACGGTGAACAGGTACATGGCAAGAAATGATGAAAGAGTGAACCGCCTTAAGGCCAAACTTGAGAAGAAGATCGATGATCATCACAATGATTTGTCTACTCAAGTTAAAGATCTTACATTGTTGATAGGAACAATAGTAGAGAATATGAATACATTGACTTAATCTGTAGAGAAGGGAAAGCTTCCATCTCAGAGTATTGAGAATCCAAAGTCTTGCAATTCCATCACACTGAGGTCGGGAATGCAGTACGAGGGATCGATGATGCTGGAATCAAATTTGGACACGTCTAGGCCTTGATTCGACCATGATTCGACCTACACAATAGGTCAAACCACACAGGGCAGGTCGAATCAGAGCTCTGGACATGATCAGGAAGCAAAGCAACATTGGTTCAACCAACTTCCAACTGATTCGACCTAGCCCACAGGTCGAACCCTGGTTGAACCAAACCATCCAGAGAACTCTGTTTTAATAGAAGATCAGTTTGACCAAAGCAACATTGATTCGACCTGGTCATCAGGTCGAATCGATGTCGAACTGCACTCTATGAAGCACTCTATTTCATCGTAGCATCGATTCGACCACGATGTAATTAGTTCGACCAAGCTATCTGGTCGAACCGGAGGCCAGAAATTATACAGTAAGCCGATTTGACCTGGGGGAAATTAGTTCGACCAAGCCATCTGGTCGAACCCAGGTCGAATTGCAAATTCAGAGAGAGTGCCAAGTTCTAGTTGATCGATTCGACCACTATGTACCTGATTCAACCTGTCAAGCAGGTTAAACCCTGCCGAAACATACCTATTTTCGCACCAAATACTCTCTATGATGTGGATGCTACTCCAGTAATTCAGAGTGAACAAATTACAGAGATTATAGCAGAGAAGAAGTGGGAGAGAGCCAAGCAATTGAGAGCCGAAAGGAGAAAGCGGAGAAGGTTGAACGTGATGAATGGGTGATGAATGTGTAAATTCACAAGTTTGGCACTATGTTTTGTGCTAGTTTTGGAGAGTTTTGATGTGGAAATAGGTGGAAAACCTATATATAGTGTGAATTAGCATGAATCAGGTGTTAGTAGAGCTATTTGAGTGGTTTTCTTAGAAAACGGAGTAAAAGTTCCAAGAATCGAAGAGACAGAGTCGAAGCCATGCAAACCGCCCAAGAAATAGGAGGGTTCGACCTGGTTAGAGGAGGGTTCGACTTCTCCAACAGGTCGAACCAGCATTGCTGAGCTTACAGAAGAAGGTTCGACCACGACTCAAATGGTTCGACCTGTCCATCAGGTCGAACCATGGTCGAACCAGTTTGCAGAAAAGAGGATTCGACCACGACGTTTGAGTTTGACTTGCCAGTTGGTCGAATCGGGAGCGGAAATTGTCCAGTGATGAGGTTCGACCTGGGGTTCGACCAAGTCCTGAGAGGTTCGACCTGTTCAAGAGGTCGAACCAGTGCAGAATTCTTCCAATAGCGGGGTTCGACTTGGGGTTCGACCTGTGGCCAGTTGTTCGACCTATTTGACGAGGTAGAACCTACGTGCGAGAACTTACCTTATCTGGATTTTCGAGGCCGAAACGCGTGAGATCACTTAGAAAGCCCATTCCAAGCCCTAGAGACGTGATTACAAGTATAAAAGGAGGCTCATACAGAGAATAAAGAGAGCTTTTGATCATCAATCATAAGAAAGACAAGAGTAGAGGTGGTGATCCATCCGGAGGGCTGTGACAGAGGTTCGCTGAAGGTTCAAGTAAGAATGATCAATCTAACCATGATTGTTTATAGATCAATCATGGGCTAGAACCGCCTTGGTAGTTCTAGGGTTATGAAAGTTTCATGATGTAATTCATATTTCGTGTGTAAAACTCCGTACAACACTACCTGTGGTTTGTTTTATATAAGATTGCATATTTAATCCATACTCATAGTCGTTTTGTGCATCAATGATCGTTGTGTAGAGTCTAAATACATAACATGGTTATTGGTTGAGTGCGTTCACTACTGAGCAGGGTTTATTGTTATAATTCTAAGTGAAGGGATTCCAAAGTCTTATTAGAACCGTCTTATATGAATATTCATTGATTGAATTAAATTCGGGTTGATGAATAGGATGAAGAGTATAACTTTATAGTACCTAAAAAGGGAGATCAAGTCGGGTTAGATTCTAGACGTAAAAGATAATTGATTATGATAGTACCTAGAAAGGGGGGTGAAGTATATCTCTTGCTCCGAGATTATTCACACGTGTCAAGCGCATATTTACTTGTGTCTATAGAGTAAACTTTCATGGTCTAGTGATGCGTCCACAAACCACAGGGCAGAGTCAGACACCATCACATGAAAATACGAATTGCTAGTGAAACTGGATGATCCGACAAACTACCTACTATTCTTCTTGATCACAACTCACTTTTCTCTACTCTTACTATTTCTTTTTGCTATTTCGATTAGAAGTTATTATTCCTTAAACCTTTACAATTACCAAACATAGTCTAAAGTATACTAGAATATAACGAAATTGATATTTAACCGTCCCTGGGTTCGATATTGCAACTTGGTCATCTTCGCGACTACAATTGATATCCTTATACTTGAGGATTAATTTGTGTGTTGAGAAAACCCCTATCAAGTTCTTGGCGCCGTTGCCGGGGACGGCGTAAAATATCTTTTTTGGTATTATTTCTAGTTTATTAAGACTATTTACCTTGTTTTGTTGTTTTCTTTCTTATTCGTTTTAGGTGTATGCTCACAAGATCAAAGAAAGGTAATCTTGAACCGTGTAATCCTGAGATTGGAGCATCATCAAGAAAGAAGAAGAAGAATAAGAGCAAGGCAAAGACAATTGACCCAACTGAAGCTCTGAATTTTGGAGTCAATGTTGACGAGCAGATTTCGCAAACGATTGAGGCTACAGCTGAAGTTAATTTAGAAGTAGGAATAGTCAACATGGCAGCAAATCCGGATAATATAGCCATCCGAGAGGTTTTCAGAAATAATAGGGCTGGAAATTGTAAGCTTTTAGGAGCAAGGAGAACTAACACAGCTTTCGATCTTCATCCCGCTCTTATTAGCATGATTGAAAGAAACTCCTTTTCAGGAGGGTCTTTCGAGGATCCGCAGCAGCATCTGAACAAGTTCTTGGGTTATGCAAGTACTCAAAAAGACGTAGGAGAACATGAAGATGCTAGGAAGATCCTTTTATTCAAATTCTCGCTTACTGAAAAGGCGAGGGATTGGTACGATACTATTAACGCAGCTGAGTGCACCACGTGGGAGCAATTGAAGTTAAGGTTCTTGGAAAGGTATATGCCACCTTCGAAGGTGTTTAAGATGAAGCAAGATATTAACCAATTTGCTATCAGTGGAGGTGAGAAATTTCATGAAGCGTGGGATAGATTCAAGGACATGCTCAGGAAGTGCCCTCAACATGGGTTATCTAAAGCCCAATATATCAGTATATTCTATAATAGATTGGACTGTGAATCAAGAGTGTTACTTGATGCTTCTTCTAATGGAGCATTGCTTACAAAGTCATCCGTTGAGGCCGAGAAACTGTTTGAAGACATATCGATGAATTCGAGGGATTGGCCTACTGATAGAGTTAGAGGTACGTATGTCCTTGGAAAGGTAGCTCAGGTTGAACAAGCAATGGTGAAAACAAAAAGAGAGGATGAGATCGTTTCGAGCTTGTCCAATATCAACAAGCTACTTGAGTCTCAATAGAAGCAGATCAGCGAGATATCTCAACGAGTGCCAATCATGCAGCAAGAGATGATGAATAATGGAACCATCCAAGAAGAATTGGAGGAAGCAAATTATGCCATGGGTCAAAGTATTCAAGGAACGAGGTACCCAAATCAAGGAAACCAGAATTACCAAGGGAACTATCGAGGAAACTTTAACAATCGTGGTTCCTCTGGTAGTTATCAACAGCAACCAAGGAGGCCCGAATTTTCATGGAGCAATATGAACAATACAGTGCAACTTCCGATGGGTTTTGATCCGGGAGAAAAGATGGAAGAAGGGAAGCCTGGTTTTGAGGATACTGTGAACAGGTACATGGTAAAGAATGATGAAAGAGTGAACCGTCTTGAGGCCAAACTTGAGAAAAAGATTGATGATCACCACAGAGATTTGTCCACTCAAGTGAAAGATCTCACGTTGTTGATGGGTACAATTGCAGAGAATGTGAACACATTGACTCAATCTGTAGGCAAAGGGAAGTTTCTGTCTCAGAGTATAGAGAATCCGAACTCGTGTAATGCCATCACACTGAGGTCGGGAACGCAGTACGAGGGACCGATGAGGCCGGAATCAAAGTTGGAATTATCTAAGCCTCGGTTCGACCAACACTCAGAGGGTTCGACCTGGCATACAGGTCGAACCATAGTCGAACCTCATCAGAAAGAGCACTCTGTTTTGTCGCAGGAACGGTTCGACCATGATCGTAATTGTTCGACCAACCCATCAGGTCGAACCCAGATCGAACCGGAGGATAGAAATTATACAGTGAAGCAGTTCGACCTCGGGGGCAATTGTTCGACCCCCAATATTGGTCGAACCCTAGTCGAACCTCAAGAGCAGAATGAGATCAGTCTTCCAGGAGAGAGGTTCGACCAATACAAACCTGGTTCGACCTCTCAAACAGGTCGAACAATGGTCGAACCTCGCCAAGATGTTTTGATTGATGCACCTGATGTTCCTTTTGATGTCGATGCGACTCCAGTGGTACGGAATGAGCAAAGTACAGATATAATAGCTGAGAAAAAATGGAAAAGAGCTAAGCGATTAAGAGCCGAAAAGGAGAAAGCGGAGAAGGTTGATCGTGATGAATGGGGGATTCCCAAAACAAAGATACCTCCACCGTTTCCCTACAAGCTGGTGAAGAAGGGATTGAAAGAGAAGTTCAAGAAGTTTTAAGAGATAATGAACAAGATAAGCTTGAACATCCCTTTTTCAGAGGCAATCATAGAGATGCCATATTATTCTCGATTCCTTAAAGACATATTGATGAAGAAGCGAAGCTTAACCGGAGTTGAAATGGTAAACTTATCTGAGAATTGTAGCTCAATTATTCAAAAGAAGTTGCCACCAAAGATGAAAGATCCGGGGAGCTTTACTATTCTATGTGAGATCGGGAAGGGGCCAGCACGGCGAGCTTTGTGCGATCTAGAGCCAAGCATCAATTTGATGCCGTTGTCCATCTTTCAGAGGCTTAGTTTAGGGGAGTTGACCCCGACAACTGTTGCTCTCTGATTGTCGTTATTTTCACCTAGATTTTAGTGCCTTTTTGAGTGTATTTTGCGTATTGTTTTATCCGTATTTTTGTGTATTTTGGTGGTGTTATGTATTTTCATAGGAATGTGTGAGAATGATCTTAAACATACATATAACAGGTGAAAATGGAGTACAAATGAAGAAGGAAGATCAAACAAAGAAGAAGAAACAAAGGTGCAAGAACACGGCCGGCCGTGCTGGCAACACGGCTCGTGTTGCAGCAAAACGGCCCGTGTGCCAGACACGGGCCTGTCCAGAATGGTCGTGCGGCGGCATCTATTTATCCAACACGACCACCATTTGGTCGTGTTGTGGAGCACGACCCGTGTTCAGAGCACGACCCGTGTACAAGACACGGGCCTGTAAGCGGAGGCCGTGCGGCGACGTCTAGGCATTCAACACGGCCACCATTTGGCCGTGCGATGCAGAATGACTCGTGTGCCGCATGCCCTGACACGACACGACCCGTGCTACGTGACACGACTCGTGTCAGCACCAGAACAGGATATTTTTTACAATTCTTCTAGAAGGTCTCCATGGGGTATAAATACCAATCCATTCAACATTTTAAAAGGAGATCCGAAATTCTACTGTTCCCACACACCTCACACACCATTCCTTTGATTTCACACCACATTCTCCATCCCATTCATCCATTTTTGAGATCTACATCATCTCTCCATAATTTCCTCCATCCAAATCAAGTGAAGAAGCAAGGAAGCTTGGGTGATCACCAAAGGAAGAAGGGAGATTCAATTGGATCCATTTCCAAGGGAGTTTTCATTCCAATTTTGTGTTAATCCTTTAGTTTATCATGATTTGTAAGAATTATAATGTCTATGTTATGGATCTTATGAAGATTGTAGGCTAATCTCCCTTGTGAGATTAGCAACATGAAGGTTGTTGGTTAATTTGTGGATCTATGTAATTAAATTCATATGTTGATGGGGATATTTGATTTTCTATCATTGGTGCTTATATATCTTCAGATCTATGATGTTTTGTGTGTTTGATTGTTCTAATTATATGATTAGATTGAGAAATCAATGATGTGCTTAGGATAGTCAAGTGAATCATTTCATCAAACACCTCATGTGCATTATAGATGGTAAAGTGATTGAGAAGTCCTTTATTATTTAGAACCCTTTGATGGAACATGTGATTAGTTAGATTGAGAAGTCAATTGATTATATGAAGGGATTCTATAATTGAACTTAGTACCTAGTTGGAATAGTTTAATTTAGAACCAACCTTTGAGCTATTTTGAGATTGTGCAAATGATCTACATCCTATTCATTTCGAGAGGAAGTTTAGGTGGCATAAGTGTTGGCCCTTAGTCTTAACCCTTGATACATATGAGTTTAATGCATGAATCCATAAGTTGCCACTTCATTAGTGTTGTTAATCTCACTTCTACTTAATTTGGAAAACCACTCATTCATCATTTTTATCTTGTCATTGGATTATTGTTTGTCTACTTTCATTTAATTACTTGTTACCCAAACAATCCATCTATGATTCGTCTCTATAAAATCGTGATAAACGTGATATCGCTTAAGTGCTAGCATCGACCTCCCTGTGGTTCGATAAATTCTTGAATTGGTCAACCCGACTACAAGTTATGGCTAATCAAATGGCGCCGTTGCCGGGGAGGTAACGGTTGCTAGTAGCTTAAAGAAGGAACGTTTAAAGCGATCTTACTAGAGACATTTATTTTCTTGTATTTATTACTTGTATTTGCTTTGTGAAAATTTGTTCTAATTTTTCTTGTCTTGAAGGTGTATGCAAACGAGGTCAAAAGGGAAGCAAGTCGAACCAATTGATCTAGAGCTTGAAAACACTTTGAGGAGAAAGAGAAGAGAGAACAAAACCAAAAATAG
This sequence comes from Pogostemon cablin, assembly GCA_023678885.1. Lineage (NCBI taxonomy): Eukaryota > Viridiplantae > Streptophyta > Magnoliopsida > Lamiales > Lamiaceae > Pogostemon > Pogostemon cablin. The sequence continues at coordinate 15,896,115 of CM042981.1, read as the reverse complement.
TAATTCAATGGAGAATTATCAAGGTGACAATCGTGTTGGGATAGAGCATGATGGGGAAGGAGGACACAATATGAACGTGCAAGACAACGCACATCAATTCAATGAGAATCCTCCTCAACAAGCCTATCAAAATCATGGAGCTATAAACAATCAAGCTTATATTCAACAACTTGTGCAACAAGTGATGATTCAACAAGGTTTTCAACAACCTTATCCTCCTCAACAACAAGCTTATGTGCCACCACCTCCACCTCCGGTTCAACATGGAGTTCAAAATGATCAAAGTGTGATACGGGACTTCTTCATGCCAAGGGCAATTCCACAAATGATGGGACCACCAATTCATGCTAACAATTTTGAGTTTAAAATGGGCTTGATTTCATTGGTGAGAGAGCAACAGTTTGGTGGAGCTCCGAATGAAGATCCTAACGCTCATCTAGCTCAGTTTGTGGAGATTGCCAACACAGTAAAGATGAACGGAGTGAGCGAGGATTGCATAAAGATGAGGCTATTCCCATTTTCTTTGAGGGATAGAGCAAGAACATGGCTCTCCACTCTTACTCCCGGTACGTGCAACACTTGGGATGAGCTAGCGCAAATGTTTTTGAACAAATACTTTCCACCTTCTAAGACGCTTCAAATGAAGAGCTTGATCACACAATTCAAGCAAATGCCTCAAGAGAGTTTTTATGAAGCGTGGGAAAGGTTCAAAGAAATGCTACGCAAGTGTCCACAACATGGCTTCCCGGAGAATCAACAAGTTGGATTTTTCTATCAAGGACTTGTGAACGGACAAAGAGTGCTTGTTGATGCCTCGGCAGGAGGATCCGTACTAGGTGTAACTCCGGAAAGGGCTATTCGAATTTTTGATGAGATTGCTACAAATGTCTATCAATGGCCATCGGAGAGAGTTAGTGGAAGCTATGGTTTTGAAAGCTATGATAAAGGACAACAGTTTAGTGTGAAGAGTGTAAGTGTTGAACCAAGTATGCTAAGCATGGAAAAGATAGTGGCGGAAGTTGTTAAACAAATGAGCTTGAATCAAAGTATGAACAATCAAGGAGTGAATATGGTTGAGGGGCTACAAATCGAGCAAGGTGTGCTACCTCCGAATGCTGTGAATGGTGAACAATGGACCAACTCTATGCCCCGTGTTGAGGATGTGTCTTATATGCAAGGAAGAAATTATCAAGGTAATTATCAAAACAATTACCAAGGTAATTTCAATCAAAATCAAGGAAGTTATCCACAAAGGCAAGGGGGATTCAACGCTCAAAGTAGTGGAAGTTCACATTCACAACATCAACCAAGGCAAGGAGGGTTCACTAGCCAAGGAAGCGGAAGTTCTTATCCACAACAACCAAGGAGGCAAGATAATTTTTCTTATGCAAACCCAAGTAATGCGATTGCTTATCCTCCGGGGTATCATCCGGGAGCTAAAGCGCCAAATAATGAAGGGAAGGCGACTACCGAAGAACTTCTTGAGAAATTGATTGCTTCCAACAAAAATCAAGAGGAAGTAATTGAAAGAAAATTCAAGGCTTTTGAGGAAGTAAATGAAAGACGATTCAAAGCCATTGAGGAAAACAGTGATAGAAAACTCAAAGCCTTGGAGTATTCATTTAGTCAAATGGCGAGCTCAATGAGTGCTAATGAGAAAGGAAAATTTCCTTCCACTACCATTGTGAACCCAAAGGAACAATGCAAGGCAATTACCTTGAGAAGTGGAACAAATTATGATGGACCATCTATGCCATTAGAAGATGATAAGGTGGAAGAGAAGAAAATGGAGAAAACCTTGGTTGAAGAAGAAATCGATGTTGACAGTGAAGTTGAAGATAAATTAAATGAGGAACCAGAATTGATTGATAACAAGGTTGTTGAAAAGAGATGGGAAAGAACCAAGGCGATGAAAAAGAAAGAGGAAGAAATTGAAGTGGAAAGGGATAGTTGGGGAATTCCAAAAACACAAGTACCTATTCCTTTTCCACATCGATTTTTGAAGAAAGGCTTGGATGAAAAGTTTGCAAAGTTTTTGGAAATTTTCAAGAAAATCCACATTAATATACCCTTTGCGGATGCTTTGAAACAAATGCCTCACTATGCGAAGTTTTTGAAGGACATCATGTCAAGGAAGAGGAGCTTGATAGAGAATGAGACCGTCAACTTGACGGAGGAGTGTAGTGCAATAATTCAAAGGAAGTTGCCTCCAAAGCTCAAAGATCCGGGGAGTTTTGTTATTACATGCGAAATGGGCAAGAGTGAGGTTCATAAAGCTCTTTGTGATCTTGGGGCAAGTATTAACTTGATGCCTATGTCCATTTTCAAGAAACTTGGTATAGGGGAAGTGAAACCTACATCCGTTACATTGCAATTAGCGGATAGGTCTTTAACCTACCCTAGAGGAATAGTGGAGGATGTGTTAGTCAAGGTTGGAAAGTTTATATTCCCGGTTGATTTTGTAGTGCTTGATATGGACGAGGATGCAAATGTTCCATTGATATTGGGGCGTCCATTTTTAGCAACGGGAAGAGCTTTAATTGATGTACAAAAAGGGGAGTTGAAGTTGAGAGTAAATGAGGAAGAGGTGGTTTTCTCGTTGAAGAGTGCTATGAGATATCCAAATGAGAAAGAAGAATGTAGAAGGATCGACATGATTGATGAAGTTGTTGAAGAGAACCTACCATTCATCTTAGCTAAAGATCCTCTTGAAATGAGCATAAGCCATTCTCTTACTTTATCTTTAAACTCTAATCATTATGTTCATTGTTTGGAAGATGAAGATATTAATGATTGTTTACATGAATTGAATGCTTGTAGGGAAATGCAAGAGGGTGAAGCAAAGTTGGCATACTATGGAAAGAGGGAATACCTTCCATTAGAGATGGAGATTGAAGAGTCAAAGGTTGATAAAGGAAAGGAAGAATTGAAGCCTCTACCCGATCACCTTAGGTATGCATATTTGGGGGACGAGAAGACATTTCCGGTAATTGTATCATCATCCCTTTCTCCTTTAGAGCTTGATAAATTGTTGAGAGTACTTAGAGATCATAAGAGTGCTATAGGGTGGAGTTTGGATGATTTGAAGGGAATTAGTCCTAAAATTTGCATGCATCACATAAGGTTGATTGATGAGAACAAATCATGTATACAACCTCAAAGACGTTTGAATCCTATTATGCAAGAAGTTGTTAGAAAAGAAGTTTTAAAATGGTTGGATGCTAAAATTGTTTATGCCATTAGTGATAGTCCTCATGTAAGTCCTTTGCATGTTGTGGCTAAGAAAGGAGGGTTAACCATTGTTAAAACGGAATTTGATGAAGAACTTGCAACAAGGGTGAAAACGGGGTGGAGAGTTTGTTGTGATTATAGAAAACTTAATGACAATACTCATAAGGATCATTTCCCTTTGCCTTTTATTGATCAAATGCTTGATAGGTTGGCGGGATACAAGTATTATTGTTTTCTAGATGGTTACTCGGGGTATAACCAAATCATGATAGCCCCCGAGGATCAAGAGAAAACAACTTTTACTTGTCCGTATGGCACTTTCGCTTTCTATAAATTGCCTTTTGGGTTATGCAATGCGCCCGCCACCTTTCAACGTTGTATGATGGCTATTTTTGGAGGATTGATTGAAAATGTGATGGAAGTTTTTATGGATGATTTCTCCGTGTTTGGATCTTCATTTGATATATGCTTAACTAATTTGTCCATGGTCTTGCAGCGATGTCAAGATACGAACCTCGTCTTGAATTGGGAAAAATGTCACTTTATGGTTCAAGAGGGTATCGTACTTGGTCATCATATCTCCGAAAAAGGTTTGAGAGTTGATAGAGCGAAGGTTGTAGCCATTGAACATCTTCCCCCTCCTAAAAACGAAAAAGGGGTTAGATCGTTTCTTGGTCACACCGGTTTCTATCGACGTTTTATAAAGAATTTTTCTAATATTGCCAAACCTTTGTGTAAATTGCTTGAGAAAGATACTCCATTTGAATTTAATGATGAATGTCTTGATGCTTTTAGGGTGTTAAAGGAAGCTTTGATTTCTTCACCAATCCTTGTCTCTCCCGATTGGAGCAAGCCCTTTGAACTCCATTGTGATGCAAGTGATAGTGCTTTGGGAGTAGTGCTTGGACAAGTGCGAGAGAAGAAATTTCGAGCTATCTATTATGCATCAAAGACGTTCAATGCAAATCAAAAGAATTACACCACAACGGAAAAGGAGTTTCTTTCCGTAGTCTATGCTTTTGAAAAATTTCGTCCATACTTAGTTGGCACGAAAACCATTGTCTATACGGATCATGCTGCCATTAGGTATTTGATGAGTAAAAAGGATGCCAAACCAAGACTAATTCGTTGGGTTCTTTTGTTGCAGGAGTTTGATGTTGAGATACGTGATAAGAAGGGAGTCGAAAATGTCATAGCCGACCACTTGTCACGATTGGAGAATGTTGATGAAAAAGGAACCATGGAGCTCATAAATGATATGTTCCCGGATGAAGAGATACTTCAAGTGGATTTTCATCGGATGTACACTTTGTGTGAGACCGGAAGACCGTGGTACGCGGATTTGGTAAATTACTTAGCGTGTGGTATCAAGCCGGACCATCTCACCGAGTCAAAAAGGAAAAAGTTTTACCATGATGTTAAAGAATATTTTTGGGATGATCCTTTGTTGTTTAAGCATTGTCCGGATGGTATCATACGGAGGTGTATTCCGGAGGAAGAAAAACTAAGTGTCATGGAGATGTGCTATAGTTTACCATGTGGAGGACACTTTGGGTTTCAAAAGACGGGAGCTAAGATCTTACAGTCGGGATTGTTTTGGCCAACATTGTTCAAGGATTGCAAAGAATACGTCATGGAGTGTGATAGATGCCAAAGAATTGGAAGTATTGGACAAAGAGATGAGATGCCTATGAAGAACATCTTTGAAGTTGAAGTGTTTGACGTTTGGGGGATGGACTTCATGGGTCCATTTCCGTCTTCCAATGGTTTTCTTTACATTTTGCTTGCGGTAGACTATGTGTCTAAATGGGTAGAAGCAATTCCTACAAGAACAAATGATGCTCTAATTGTCAAAGTTTTCTTGAAGAAGAACATTTTTGCAAGGTTTGGAGTACCAAAGGCAATCATTAGCGATCAAGGGACTCATTTCATAAACAAGATCATTGAAAAGCTTTTGAGAAGCTATGGAGTGAAGCACAAGGTGTCAACACCTTATCATCCGCAAACAAATGGTTTGGCGGAGGTATCAAATAGGTAAGTAAAGCTTGTTCTTGAGAAGACAGTAAAGGGGAATAGGAAGGATTGGTCTTCTAAGCTAGATGATGCGCTTTGGGCTTATCGAACGGCGTACAAGACCACTCTTGGTTTGTCTCCGTATAAACTTGTCTATGGGAAAGCATGTCATCTTCCGGTTGAAATAGAACACAAGGCTTTATGGGCATTGAGGAAGTTAAATCTTGAGGAGAAAGAATCGGAAAAGAAAAGATGCCTTCAATTGATTGAGCTTGAGGAATTTCGTGAGGAAGCATATTCAAACTCACAAATTGTCAAGGAGAAGCTGAAACGATGGCATGATGAAAGAATCAAAGCAAAGGAGTTTATACCGGGGGATAGAGTACTTTTGTTCAATTCGAGATTGAAACTGTTTCCCGGAAAGCTTCGTTCAAAATGGAATGGTCCATACGAGGTGATTGAAGTTAGAGAAAATGGATCTTTGATGCTTGAGGGATCGGATGGGAATTCTTTTATTGTCAATGGTCATAGGGTTAAGCATTACCACTCTCCCTCTCAAAGGGAGTTGGTATATGTTGACACTTTCTCTTCTTGAGATCCGTATCCTTTTAGTAGTTTAGGTTTGTATATATTTCTTTTCTTGTTTTGTTTTCTTTTGGTATCGTAGGTGGATTGTGCTTATGAGGAGAAGATTTTTGTTAAAACATTCTAAGTGTGTGTCAGTGATGTGAACGGTTTATCGTACCACTTTTTGCAAACTTTCTTTGAAACTCTTGTTTCAATTCAAGTTTGGGGGGATAATATGATGTGATACGATACATTATATTCTATGTTGACATACATTCGTGTGTTTTTGAGCCAAATTTGAAATTTTCTCATAAGTTCGGTTTAGTTTTGATTCGTTTTGGTGGTGTTGAAGTTGATAGTCCTTTTTGTTTTGATATTACCATGAACTAATGATGTTGATGAAGTGTGAGCATGAATAGGGAGTTTTGGAAGCATGGAAACAAGGAAAGACAAGAGTTGAAGATGAAAAGTGGAAGATTCAATGGAGTAGAGACACGCCTCGTGTCGCCGACACGGCCCTGTTAGCTTTGGCCGTGCGGCGACATCAGTTAGTCCAACACGAGCAGGATTTGGTCGTGTTGCGTGACACGGGTCGTGTCCAAGCGCGAGACTCGAGTCGTGTCGGCGACACGACCCTGTACACTTTGGCCGTGCGGGAGCACCAGAACACGCAACACGGGCACCTTATGGCCGTGTTGCGTGACACGACTCGTGTCGGGTCTGAAGCAGCGTTTTAAAAGGCGGATTCTGAACACAGCTCGAAGGCCAAAAACTCATTCCACCGTGAATTTCCAGTCGAAACTCCACCCATCATCCTCTAAACACCAAAGAGTGGTAAGATTGTGAGTGTAGAAGGTGAACTTCAAAGCATAAACAACAATCCCCTACATTTTGTTCAATAGAATTCAAGGTATGTCTTCTTGTGCCCTAATTCTAAATTCGAGGTATGAATGGCGAAATTCATGTATGGGTTTTGAATGATGGAATGTATAAAGCATGTCTAGGATAGTGAAACATGAATTTGTATATTTAATTGTTGGATTGATTGAATTTTGATTAGATTTAGGGTTCATGAAGGATGAATTTGGGGATAATTGTTTTAGGATGATTAATTTAGGGCATGTGATTGTTAAATTGATTAATAATGCTTCTATGATGATTGTATTGATGTGAATTAGTTTAGGTATTGAGGAATTGAGCATGAAAGCATAGTTAAGACTTGTTGAATTGAATTGTGAAATAGGTGCATGCCAAGTGTTTGATGAAATGCCTAAATGAAAATTCAAATTAGAATTCAAAGTTTTTACATGAAGCATTATTGAATTGAATTATGCCCATTGAAAAAGTGAAATGTTATGAAAGAATGAGAGGATTAGGATGTTGAAAGTGAGTGATTGAATGAAATTTTTGAAATAACTTTGTGTTAAGTTGATTGGATCGAAATGTTAAGTCTTTGAAACAAAATGTTTATTGTGCTTGAATATGTGCTAGGATTAACACTTGGTTGAATAACTAGTGATAATTCTAATCAACATGAGACATTTTGTTTTGAGTTAACTTGAAACTAATTTGAATTATGTTGGACATTGTAGATGGCTGAAAGAAGAGTGAGGAAACGCAATGAGGACTTCATTTTCATTGAGTCAGATATGGAACTGTCCAACCTTGATGCCAAACTGCTAATGAAAGACCAACACCCTGAGAATTTTGGAGTAGAGTTCATGGAATGGGAGAAGTACGCATTGAGATGGGAGTACATAATCCCAAAGATTAGGGCAACTCGATTCCAAGATCAAGCAACCATGGAAGGCCTTGGAATAGAAGGTGATCTGAGGACTCTATTCCGACGAGTGGAAATGGAGGAGTTTTTCGATAAGAGACCTCCCACTTATCTCCACCTTACAGCCGAGTTCATGAGCACCTTGGAGGTTCACAGAGATAGGAACAAGTTTCCTATTGCTATCACATTTCAGTTAAACAATGAGATGTGGGAGAAGATACCTGTGAATGAGCTGAATAGATTTTTTGGGTGCCCAATCATGAGAGGCCATCAGAACTTCCTACCACAAGGGGGTTTCAATCAACAAACGTGGTGGAGAAAATTGGTTGAGGATGGGACTGAGCCTCCAGAGTACATTCCAAGTTCGTCTAAAGGGACAGCCATAAGGAACCCAGTCATGAGTTACCTTGAGAAGATAATATCAAATACTATTCTGGGTCGGTTCGAGAGTGGATCTGTTGGGGAGAAGCAGTTATACATCATGTACAGTATATTCAAAGAGTTCACAGTGAACATTGCAGCTCACTTCGTTCAGCATGCAGAGAGAGTGGCGAAGAGAGAGAACACTAGAGGGATTATGATTGGAGGAATGGTGACAATGATTGCTCAAGGGTTAGGCATCAACCTTAGAGGGATGCAACACTCGATGATTAGTGAAGGGCTCACGTACAATCAACTCATAAGGATGGAGTTCCTATCATTCATAGGAAATATGTATTGTTTGAAGCAAGATAAGGGAGCTCCATTCCCTCTACCTGCTCCTGAGCTCACTACACTGCAAGGACGAAGAAAGCACCAGAATTTAGCAATGGCAAGTCCTAACCACTCCGCAGTCGTGAGAGCTTTCTACCGAGAGAATAGAGATGGAGTGGAAGCAGTGCTCCAGCAGATGAGAGTGGATGAGAATCCTGAGCTAAGGAATCTGAGAGCTGAGCCGATGGACATGGATGTAGGGGAGGAAGAGCAACATCATCAGGTGGAATTTGAAGAGCATGCACCAGAGCCTCCAGCATTTGAGCACGAAGAAGAAGAACAAGAGGAAGGAGATGGACCAAGAGAGGGGAATGCAAGATGGAATCTTCTGGAGAACGAACTCATGGAGATCAGGCAGACGCAGCAGGCGCTTGGAGATGAGATGAGAGAGTTCCGAGAGGAGCAGCAGAGGCAGGGTGCAATGATAAGGGAGATCCATGAAGGGCAGCGTCGTAGGGAATACTATGAAGAAAATACACGATCACGCTCGAACAACATGGAAGAGATGATCACAAGGATGTTCAATTTCCAATTCCCTACCACACCTCGTGCTTATACTCCTTGGGGATCATGGCATAATCAACCCCCTCCGCCTCCGGATAACTAAGGGAGTACTTTTGGTGTTCGACACTTCATTAGTTCATCTTCTTTAGTGATTTAATTTGTGTTGGATTTGAGACTTCGTATTGTTTTGTTTTGGGATGTTTAATTTCGTACTTTTCTTTCAATTAAGGATTGAGATGATTTTTGTTGTGTATTGACTATGGATGGGGTGAGTTTTCTTTGTATCTTTTCTTTTATTGTATCTTGGTGTTTTTTGCTTTTGTCGTTTTGTTGTTTCTTTGGTTTATTTGTGTTTGTGTGTTGTTTTTTTTATTTTTTCGTGTTAGGGTTTGATTTGGTGGTTTGTTTGGGAGGTTGTGAGTCGTTTTGAATATGAGTGATGATGCATTATGGTGATAAGTGAGGTCGAATTATGATTAAGGAACTCTACGCTTTCGAATTGTGATATGTTTTATTTAACTAATTCAATTAAAAAGAATGAATAAGTTGTAATAAGTCCTTTTAAGTCTAGCATAAACCTGTGAGAATTTGAGCCTCGACCATGTATACATGGTACCTTTTCATGAGTGGATCGGTTGAGTTTTGATAAACTAAATACTTGCTCAAAGACTTTAGGAATGAATCCGATTAATGGAGATCGATGAAATGATTTAAGGCCATCCTTGTCATGTATAGCCATTGCCAAATATTTCCTTACCTTTAAAAATCATCCCTAGTCAACCACTTTGAGCCTATAAGCCTATTTATTGTGAAGATAGCACATTACAAGCTTTAATTACCCACATGAGCTTAAGATATATACCTTGAGTGTGAGTAATAAAGAAGATGGTGGCTAAAAAGGTGTGATGAGATAACAAAAGAGAAAGAGGAAATGGTAAATAAGTAAGGAAAAGGATGAAAAGAGCATAAGAAAGAATGGACATGCAATTTCAAAACAAGAAAATGAGCAAGCAACAATAATATGCTCAAGTACTTAAGAGTCAAAGAAAAGAGGCATGAATCTAGAAGAAGCTCAAAAATCCAAGAAAGTGATGATTAGTGCTTATGATCAATAAAGAAAAGAAAGGAAGAAAAAGAATGTGAAGGGATGGAAGAAAGTAGCTACCTCTTCGATTACTTACACTCGTTTAGTCACTTTTACCTATATTCTTCCTACCCTACCAAAAAGCCTATCATTACGTCCTTAATTAAAGACCTTTTTGATCATTGATTAAATTTTTGGTGGTTTGTGAATAGAGTCTACGAGCAAGTGTATGGTGAGTCGAGCCAATTGATTGATGAGTGTTGATTTACCTTATTTAAAGAGTGTCGAGTGAAATTGATAAACTTATGTGAGGCTTAGACTAAAAGGACTATATTGCTCTTTATTCTCTTTTGATTGAACTTGTTAATTTCTCTTATCATGAATCTAATGTTGTAGGTTAGCTTAGCATGATTTGAAATTCTTGTTGCTAATGATGTGTTCTTACTTGTATTCGTTTAGTCTTTTTACTAGGTGAAAACTTCTCCCTCAGTCTATCATTTTCATTGTTCGGGGACGAACAATACTTCAAGTTTGGGGGTGTGATTGTCGTTATTTTCACCTAGATTTTAGTGCCTTTTTGAGTGTATTTTGCGTATTGTTTTATCCGTATTTTTGTGTATTTTGGTGGTGTTATGTATTTTCATAGGAATGTGTGAGAATGATCTTAAACATACATATAACAGGTGAAAATGGAGTACAAATGAAGAAGGAAGATCAAACAAAGAAGAAGAAACAAAGGTGCAAGAACACGGCCGGCCGTGCTGGCAACACGGCTCGTGTTGCAGCAAAACGGCCCGTGTGCCAGACACGGGCCTGTCCAGAATGGTCGTGCAGCGGCATCTATTTATCCAACACGACCACCATTTGGTCGTGTTGTGGAGCACGACCCGTGTTCAGAGCACGACCCGTGTACAAGACACGGGCCTGTAAGCGGAGGCCGTGCGGCGACGTCTAGGCATTCAACACGGCCACCATTTGGCCGTGCGACGCAGAACGACTCGTGTGCCGCATGCCCTGACACGACACGACCCGTGCTACGTGACACGACTCGTGTCAGCACCAGAACAGGATATTTTTTACAATTCTTCTAGAAGGTCTCCATGGGGTATAAATACCAATCCATTCAACATTTTAAAAGGAGATCCGAAATTCTACTGTTCCCACACACCTCACACACCATTCCTTTGATTTCACACCACATTCTCCATCCCATTCATCCATTTTTGAGATCTACATCATCTCTCCATAATTTCCTCCATCCAAATCAAGTGAAGAAGCAAGGAAGCTTGGGTGATCACCAAAGGAAGAAGGGAGATTCAATTGGATCCATTTCCAAGGGAGTTTTCATTCCAATTTTGTGTTAATCCTTTAGTTTATCATGATTTGTAAGAATTATAATGTCTATGTTATGGATCTTATGAAGATTGTAGGCTAATCTCCCTTGTGAGATTAGCAACATGAAGGTTGTTGGTTAATTTGTGGATCTATGTAATTAAATTCATATGTTGATGGGGATATTTGATTTTCTATCATTGGTGCTTATATATCTTGAGATCTATGATGTTTTGTGTGTTTGATTGTTCTAATTATATGATTAGATTGAGAAATCAATGATGTGCTTAGGATAGTCAAGTGAATCATTTCATCAAACACCTCATGTGCATTATAGATGGTAAAGTGATTGAGAAGTCCTTTATTATTTAGAACCCTTTGATGGAACATGTGATTAGTTAGATTGAGAAGTCAATTGATTATATGA